>BSXT01000768.1:0-55539 GCA_030267785.1 Phytophthora fragariaefolia | reverse complement strand
CTTGGCGGGCGACTTCTCCGTGGAGGGCGGGGGCTTCTTGGCTCGTGCCATCTTGTAAAATGAGCTCCACGCGCCCGCCGCCGCCCGCCGCTTACAAGGACAATAGATCAACCAACCGTTTGATAATTTACAATCACTTTTTTATACTTGATTTTTGTATTACTCACGTGGCCGATTTAACCTGGCACAGTGCCAAAACCACCACCTTGTATGCTAGCTACATTATAGACAGTGAAATCGCGCACATTAGCACAAGTCCCCTATTACGACTAATAAAGGCTCAAACATATCTAAATAGCGTCGGCTAACTCGTAAAAATGAGCGAGATACGGCCCCCAACGTGGGTGGCCGATCTAACTTGTCGCCGAGTGTATCTAGGTCAAATAAGTATAGCGCTGCCTTCAAGTGGCCGCTCGCAACAGCCATTTTAAAGGCATCGTTCACCACTCCGTTCCACTTTGAGCTACTAATCATCCACTTAACGAGACTAAGGTGTCCCCCCTGGGACGCATACTTGATGCTTCAGATGTGGATAGGCAGTAAGTTCACCAACCAGCGCACAACATCAACCCGGCCTTCAGCCGAAGCGTTGTTGAACAGGCATTGCTTACTCCAATCAAACTTCGAGAAAAGGAAAGGGTCACACTTCTGAAGCCATTTCATCATCGACAAGTCCGCTAATTTACAGACTGCTTCAATCACCGTTGCGTCCACACAATCAAGGTTGCGTGCGTACAACTGCTGCATCGCTTCCACTGCACCCTCCTCTACAGCCATGTTGGAGGGGACCAAGTACATAGCCTTTCTATATTGCCTCAGCTTCTCGTGGTGCACGAGAGTTACACTTTGATCCACAGCATTCAAAATCCAGCTGAACTGCTGGAACGTTATGTTTCCCTGCTTGACTACATTCGGCAGGGCCTCCAACGACAGATTCCCGATATATACGTCGATCAGCTCAGCAGCATGGGGCAGATCTCCCACCCGCGGCCACTGTCTGCACACGACGCGCACACTGGTCCAGTCGAACCCGTTATCTGTCTCCATCACTTTCGTCTCCTTTTTCTCCTTTGCCTCGTCAGTAATACCGGTATCTACATGTACAACTTCAACTTTCCCAGGGTACGTTATGTGTGCCACACCATATGTAACCCTCGTACCCTCTGAAAAAGTGGCGCGGAGCACTCTACGAACCTGTGGATCAATTGCTCATGTTTAGCTCCACGTCGACCTCCAAGTCCAACTTGCCGCCGCCTGTGCTGCCCTGGGTGGAGAAGTAGTACGTACACAGCCTTGGCTCCGGTATAGTGCATCAAATGTACATGGTCTCTAACGGTTATTACCTCGCGGTGGCTGCGCTCCAGTCGTCCCAAGAACGTGGACGAGATCTCCCACCAGGAGCACGTTGTGGCCACCCTCAAGACGTCCATCGCCAATGGACAACTCCCCCACTTGTTGTTCTACGGACCTCCAGGCACGGGTAAGACGTCCACTATTGTGGCCGTGGGGCGCCAGCTCTTTGGCCCGGACTTCCGCAAGAACGGCCGCTTCCTGGAGTTGAATGCGTCCGACGACCGCGGCATTAAGGTGGTGCGCGAGAAGGTCAAGAGCTTCGCTCAGGGCGCCATCAGTACCGCCAGCGGTCTCCCGCCATTCAAGATCATTGTGCTGGATGAGGCTGACTCCATGACGGGTGACGCGCAATCGGCATTGCGTCGCATGATGGAGAACTACTCCAAGGTCACGCGTTTCTGCCTCATCTGTAACTACGTGAGCCGCATCATCGAGCCTGTGGCGTCGCGATGCGCCAAATTCCGCTTTGCGCCGCTGGAGAGGGGCTCGATGGCGTCTCGTGTGCGCTTTATCGCTTCCGAAGAGCACGTGAATGTGTCGGATCCGGTGTTGGAGTCGTTGCTTGAATGCTCGAACGGTGACCTCCGTAAGGCTATCAACTACCTGCAGAGTGCGAAGCAGCTCTGTGGAGATGACCAGTTGTCCGAGGACGATGTTATTGCAGTTGCTGGTCTTGCTCCACCCGAGCTTCTGAAGCAGTTTTGGGTCTCCGTAGCCTCGAACAGCTTCGAAAAGATGAAGACTGACATCGAGAGCATTCTACTCGCTGGTTACCCGGTGCTCACGATTTTGCGCCAGCTGAATGATGATGTACTAGCGCTGGATAAGCTTAACGACGTGCAGAAGGCGAAGATCAGTCTGCGCATTGCCGAGGCCGACAAGAGGCTTGTGGATGGTGCGAGTGAACATTTTCAGCTGCTAGACATTGCATCCTACGCGATGCGCGTTTACCACTCCGCATAATACGTGTATCAGCTTGGTAATGGCAATGGTGCGGGCGTAAATAATACAGAACGGCGGTGATGAATGAACAGATACTCAGTAGAGCTCCTAGCATTTCTTTCACGTATAACATTTGTCGCCAAAACTAGGACGCCGTTGCCAAGTGATGGTAGTCAACTGGCTGTCGAGCGTCTAGTTGTTCGTGATTGTAGCTGCTCCTTGATCAGTAACTGAAGACAATTGCGCCCATTCATGGTTGCTCTGTTGCTTCCAGAAAGTAACCTCGTCGTCACCGGCGGCAACACTGAGTACTGAACCCGTCAGCGACCAGCTTATCCGGTATACTGGCGCGCGGAACGAATGCACCACGTGGGATTCCCACTCACCACCGGCTTCATCTTGAGTCCACACGCGAACCGTGTGGTCATCTGAACCGGAGGCGATGACATTTGCGGGAATACCTACATTCGGAGCCCAAGCCACGTCACGAACCCAGTCATTGTGTCCGTACAAGGGCGTTTTCACAACTTCCCAGTAACTGTTGGCTGCATTCCCAGCTTCCTGTGAGACAGTCACAAACTGCCAGATAGTGACCGCGTGATTGCAGGACCCAGTGACCACACGCTGAATAGGTCCCTGTGCTCCTTGTGATCCCAGCGAGTTGTACGGAGCCCAGCTCACCGAGGTGCATCCCATACCTTCTTCCGAGTTGCGGAAGCTAGAGGAAACCACCCATCCTTCCCGCATACGTGTGAGAAACGACACCTGACCGTCCGCCGAGGCACTAGCCAGGCACAACCCATACTCATACGGCGCCCAGGCCACGCTCAGCACAGCCAGCGAGTGGAACTCGTGCACGTGCTTGAGACGCCACTCCGTCACGTTGCCAACTCCCCCAGCGCCCTGCTGCACCAGCTCCTCCCGGTAGACGTACACCTTGCCGTCCTGCGCAGCCAGGGCCAGCACCGCTCCGAACCTGGGGTGGGCCCAAGCCACGCGGTGGATGGGGGCCGCCGAGTCGTCAGCAAGTGGCACCACGTGCTGCAGGACGTGGAGCTGCTGCTCCTGCGGGGCGCCCTCGCCGTCCATCGGCGCCGAGTGGTCGTCCCCGCCCGTCACCATGGCCTTGGACACGTCGTACACGCGGAACGTCCGGTCGGACGAGCACGTGGCCAGGCGCTTGCCGTAGTAGTCCAACTGGATGTCGTAGATCATGTCGTTGTGCTCCGTGTCGATGCTGTCCACGGGCGTCTGGCGCGGCTGCTGCTGCTGGGGGTGCGCCTGGCCGTAGGGCGCAGCGAACTGCCCTGGGTGAGCGAACTCCATCCTCGTCGTCTCCGTTTGCTGATGTGGCCGAAAAATGTGCCGGATACCCGACGCAATTGGGACTAATTATACTTTTCTGTGTAGGTCTATATTTGGCCCGAATTTTGGTCCGATTTTCGGCAAAGGCAACTGTTTGACTGGGAATGTTCGCAGTGAACGGGCCGAGCGGGCCTACGTCGCGCCACGAGCGGCGCGTGAAGAGCGACAGGCAGCGCGAGGAGGAGGAGGAGACGCGCAGGCGCTGGGCCGAGAAGAAGCGCGAGCAGTTTTTCCGGGAGAAGCGTGCGCAGCCGGAGACTGGCAAACCTGGTCGGTGACAACTGTACTGAGGTTTTGTAGCGACAAGTGCAGCTTGAGTGCGCTCACTACAGAATTGGTCTGCCGAGCTCAGCTGCAGATAAGGGCAAAGCGCAGGAGCGCCAGGTCGAGTCCGACATCTTCAAGGTTTGCACGTTTGTCTGCAATCTACTGGTGCGTCCGTGAGAGCTCATTGCCTTTTCTGCACGCTCGTCTACAGGGATGTCGGATCGTGTTCAATGGACGCACTGGCAAAGTATCCTCGTATGTGTACAATGCATGCTTGCTGCTCCCCATTATATAATGCGTAGAGGTCTGATATTGCAGTCACTGCTCGGGGCAGGTACTACTTGGCTAAATTGGTGCATGAGCATGGTGGCAACGTTGCGTACGCTCTCGACTATAACAAATTTGTGTGAAGGCGATGCTTCCGATGTTGACTCTGTGTATTGGTCGCTTCTACAGCTCCATGCTCACCGCCACGCGCGTCACGCACATGGTTGGCTCAAACTTAAACGGGTCCAAGGCCGACAAGATGATCAAGGTGGGGTCTGTAGACTAATTTACAAGTGCCTTCTACTGTAGTACAGTATGACAAGCTCAATACTTTGTTGTACGGTAGAGCTCCGGCAAGGTCAAGTTCGTGAGCCCGGGTAAGCTTGTGCTTCGGAGCATACTGGCGGCAACAAAATTACTTACCGATTGTTGACGTGGCGCAGAATGGATCTTGAAATCCGTCAAACAAAAGAAGCGCCAGCCCGAGCACGAGTTCCTCGTTTACAAAGACTCAAACGGGACTGGATCGCTTCGGGCTGCATTCTTGCGATCAGCGCCACCGAAACAGTGAGACAGCGAATACTACTAGTAGTATTATACTACTGTAGTATAATACAACTAGTACATGTAATTGCATCACTATTCAAAAACACAGAAGCATGCAACGCAAGTCCGAACACTCCTTGTAAAAGAGAAAGAATATACCATGTATAGGGTCACAACTAACCAGAGTAGCATTCGTTGTCGTTCCTTTCAGCCAAAACCGAGAACGCGACAGCATAGCAAAGCTCAGACATGGCTAGGCACGACCAGCCAGCTAGACCTCACTAAGTCCCATCGAATCCTCGAACAGCCTTTTCACCCGCGCCGCACACATCGGCCTTATTGATCTGTTAACCTGTTCTGAGCTTCTGAGTGCAGCAAGCACAGCCGAGCCGACTTGTCGTGCCTCGTTGCACAAGACTCCAAAGCTAAACTGAGGACAAAGCAACTAGTGCGCGGTGCGAGGCAAACAGGACTAAACGACACCGCTTAGCAGCACTTCGACCCGCCGTTGGACGGAACCTGCTGGCCAGGCGTCAGCTTGACGCCGGCCTTGGGGGCCACGGGGGCGTTGGCCATGCGCTTCTTGATCTGAGCAGCCATCATCATGAAGGCCTTTTCAACGTTGGCGGCGTTCTTCGCACTGGTCTCCAGGAACTCAATGCCCAGGCTCTCAGCGAACTCCTTAGCGGCATCCGTGCTCACAACACGCTTGGCCGTCAGATCGCTCTTGTTACCAACCAGCAGCTTGTTCACGTTCTCGCAGGCGTATCTGCAAATCGCAGCGGCACAGTCAGTACCATTCCGCCGGTCTTCTCAACAGAGAAACCTGCGATCGAACGTACCTATCGATCTCGTGCAGCCACTGCTTGACATTGTTGAACGACTCCTGGTCCGTAACGTCGTACACCACGATAATACCGTGGGCACCGCGGTAGTAGCTGCTAGTGATCGTGCGGAAACGCTCCTGGCCGGCCGTGTCCCACTACATTGGCACAATACACCAAATCGACTTCAGTTAGCTACATGATCGCTACAGGGTATGGACACCATATTGACAAATAAAGTTCGGGCGTACAATCTGGAGCTTGATGGTCTTGCCGTCGAGCTCGATCGTGCGAATTTTCTGGACACCGACAATAAGATATCATGGAGAAAACGTAAGCCACGCTGGACCTCAACGCGCCCTCAAGTCAGGGCAGCCAAGTCTAATATCCGGCACTCACAAAGTCAACGCCAATGGTCGAGATGTAGCTCTCCGTGTACGTGTCGTCGGCGAAACGAAGCAGCAGACACGACTTTCCGACGCCAGAGTCACCGATCAGCAGCAGCTTGAAGAGGTAGTCACTGCACACAGGGAACGAGGAGGAGGGTGGTCAGTCCCGCACTGGCCTCGCGCCGCTAGAAAGCACCTCGACGGCACGCACTATTCCGGGTTCATGGTAGCCGAATGCGGGGAGAAAGCGGCGGGTGAAGGCGCTTAAATCTGCGGTACAGCACGGCGAGATCCAGTCAGTTCACCAGCTCCAACGTCGGTGGATCACCCCGAGGCGCCCGTTGCTCCGCCTCCGCCGCGCCGAATCCGGAGAAAACGGAAGGGAAGAAAAGATCGAGGATCCGCCCACTTCGACCATACGGCGCGGGGGAGAGCGGCCTCAGAGGGGGGGGGGGCGCGCGGGGCAGGGGAGAGCGCGGCCGGTCGGCGAGCGCGAGCACCTACACAGAGACCAGGGAAGGGGCGACTCACGCGTTCCGGGCGTTCTTGGGTTGTGTGCCGCGAGTGGGTGCGGGGTGCGCGTCGAGTCTGCGTTTGGTTTCCCGAAGAAAGCGGAGAAAGAACGGGGGCCGCGGACCCTGACCGTTTTCCCCGAGGTTTTTCTCAGCGCGAGCCGAGGTTTTTCTCACTTTTCAGCCAATGGCACGTCGTTGTCGCATTTATGCCCAATCATAGACACCCCATTTGGACCAATCACAGCCCCCAGCGTGGCGCGCGGAACTCATCTCGGAGCCGAGTGGACTTGGCTTGATTTCGCCAAATGGCGCCGCCCCACGTTGAAGGCGCCGCGATCTGCGGATGCCGGGCGATGGCCCTGTGCCGAGACTTGGAGCAGCCAATGGAGCCGCGCCAGCTCGGCTGTCGACGACCGACGTCGGTTGCGCCGCGCTGTCATTAGCTAAATATACGCCGCTAACCCGAAAACCGCACGGGGGCGATGCAACTCAACGAACTGCGCGCGCTGGTAACCGTGGAGAAGGAGCCGTCGCCACCAGCTGTCACTTGAATGCTTCGTTTCAGGCCTGTTGCAACTTGCTGCCATTGCTGCTCGTGTCGTGTATCAGACTGATACAATCGGTCCCCATGCTCCATGGGGTCTGGGGCGTGTGGCGTATGCGAAATGTCGGCAGATCCCGCCGTGGCTCTCGTGCGGCCCGACCGCGGCGGTCGGCCTCGGTCATCGCCACCGCGTCCTAGCGTGCCGTGCCGCCGCTCAAGAAGAGCCTTGGAATGTGGCGTCCGCCGCCAGATGCAGTCGGCCAACCCTATCCATGTTGCAGTGCAACCTGGAGGGGAACGGAGAAGAACGCCTGATCTATTGATCGCGAGGCTAGTGCACCGCCTGCATTATAGGTCTCGTGCCATTCGCCAGCCTGCCGCCTCCGCGCAGAAGCCGCTGGTCGCGACGCAGTGCATCGCATACATGTACTGCTGGCTTCCCGCTCGCGATCGCATATTGTGCGCACTGATTTCCGCGATTCGAGTTGGTTCAACCAGAGTGATGATCTCGTCCTCGGAGTTTTAACTCCGGCTTGGCAGCAATTACGGGCCGTTCTCGAAGACCTTATCCATACAAATAGCAGTATATATGTCATCCCGAGCAGCCCCAAACGCCGAATTAGGGGCTGTATTAGGCCTCGGATTTGGATTCCTATCCGCTAGGGCTGCGGGTGCGGACGGCTTTTTGTTCCGCCTTCAGCTCCCCCCACACAAAGAAAGTGGGGAAGCCGAGAAGAAACGTCGAAGGCAAGTGACCAGATCGAGGCGCGTTCGGGGGCGGCGTCAGCGTCCACGCGATGGCGCCGCCGCCGGACCGCCCTGCATGTACTTGTGGGCGTGCGCGTGGCGGTCGAGTAGCAGCAACGCGCGTCTCTTGAGTCGCGCTACGAGACGAGAGAGCGCGCGTCGCGCTAACTCAACCCGAATCCGGGTCGCACCTGCGCCCTCGCGCAGACCTGGTGTCTGTTGGGGGTGCAGCGCGCGAATCCGGAGTGTTCTTAGTGTGCAGCGACCCTTCGTAGAGAGGTCCCAAGTTTCTGGGAGGGAAAGACTAACCGTGGACGTTGCCGTGCTGCCTGCTGCAGACGTAACTCTCTCGGAGACGCACTAGCAAGAGAAGAAGAAGACGCCGCCGGTCTTTTTTGTCGCGACGATGAGCTCGTTCAAGAAGGAACACCCGTTCGGTGCGTGGCTATCGTGCGGCTGTGAGAGACTCCACGGTCTCAGGTATAGGCTAACGACGCTTGACGGTGCCGTTGATACAGAGAAGCGCCAGGCTGAGGCCCAGCGCATCCGATCGAAGTACCCGGACCGAATTCCGGTGCGTGTGCTTTAGGCTTTGGGGTGAATGTTGAGTGTGGCGAATTTATAGTGCTCACGGTGCGGTGAATGGCTGTGTGCTGCAGGTGATTTGTGAGAAGGCGGACCGCAGCGACATCCCGGATATTGACAAGAAGAAGTATCTAGTGCCGGCCGACCTCACAGTCGGCCAGTTCGTGTATGTCATCCGGAAGCGCATCAAACTGAGCCCTGAGAAGGCAATCTTCATCTTCATCAACAACGTCCTTCCACCTACTGGTATGCACACTTGCTGCAATTTGCAAATGTTCTTGCCGCGCCATTGACTCACTGTTGGTTCACTGTTGTTTTCCTATGTAGCGGCACTCATGTCGAACATTTACGAAGAACAGAAAGACGTGGATGGTTTCCTCTACATCACCTACAGCGGCGAAAACACGTTCGGTCAATAGGCGCTGTCGGCGTGTGGGGACTGGATTTTGGTTGAAGATTTTTTCGTCGTCGCTGCAGTGGGTTATGGAATCTGTACCTCATGCTGGGAATTGCGGTATTGCTCAATCAGCATCAATATTCAGACGACTTCTTCGGAAGGATGAAGGCAAGAGAATTGTCAGTTAAGGAGGAAAGCTAAGTTTCCAATGGCCACTTCTAACGACGACAAAAAGTATTTGCTGCTGCGTGTGATCCATTCTTCTAAAGCTGGCGATGTGGATATTTCTTAGTAACAAAACCCCAGAAAAATGCATGCAATTCTATCCACTCGCTCGATGTCTCATTCTAGTTGCGCTGATCTAACGCTGTTGTTTCTTGTTACATACTACGTAGTACGTTAAAACAGAATAACTTGCAGACCTTGGCCAACAACCACTACATCGTCAGCCTCTCCAGATGGAGTTCGACGAATGGCAAGGTCTGCAATGTCTGCACATTCTGAGAAGGCTGCACTTTGCCACTCCAGATGAGTATCGTTCTCGTCTCGTCGAATAATCCACTTGCTCACTCGCTGGTCATATCCTGCTGCGAACACGATTTGTGCACCCACGCAAGCGACGGATTTGATAGCAGACCCGCTGGCATTCACAGTCCGAGCTTCAAATAACAGTTGGCATGCTGGGAAGCGCAGTTTTCTTAGCATCAAGTTCTGGTCGTCTCCGCCACTAATAAAGGTGACATCAAGACTACCTTCTTCATCGCTCTTCAAACACTCGACAAGGTTGATGCAGTTCGTACCCATATCATGGGCTAAGTAGTTACCGCACGGTTGCATGCAGCTGATCAGGTCGCACAGTTTCGCATTGAGCAAGCTCAAATCATCATTTGATTGGAGACGGAAAGCAAGCTCCTTCAGGACCGTGCTCAAGTTCCACAGCGTAACCAAGCCGTCCGTCGATCCTACTGCCAATCCAGCAACGTCATCTTCCTGAAAACTGGTGCAAGACAGAATCGGTTTTCTGGAAGTTGAACGGCAGTCGCCAAGTTCAAAGAGTTTGCCGTGATTAACATCAAGAAGCAGGAGCTGAGTGGAACCCTCCGAGTTGCATGCAGTCACAAGCCGATAAGCGTCCGAGAGAGAGGGTATCGCGAAAGTTGCTAGTCCAAGAATGCGGTGATCCTGTTCAGCATCGGCACGTTCCTGACCGCACACATGGCGGAGTAAATCGCTTTCTCCTCGAACTAACCACACGTTCAAGCGCTGTTTCCCGCCTCCTGAGAGTACAATGTGCTCCTCGACACCACCATGATTTTTGCGTCGGAAAGCTGTGAGGGCTCGCACGGTAGTGGTGTGCGCAATTCCTGTGGCCACACAGCCCCAGCGCCAGCTGTTTTTCGTATCGTGTTTGCTTCGAGCTTGACGGCGATGCAACATCAGACTATTGTCCTCAGCAGCAGTAACTAGCCGTTCATTTCCGAGGAATGCGACACAAGTTGTCATTCGTCCGTGGTGCTGATCATGCAGTGTACATTTCGTGAAATGCGGAGTCTCCGACGATTTTGTAATATCCAGAAGGGTGGAGTGCACCTTAATATCGACGTGCTGCTTCTGAATTGAAGGAGGTGTGAACACAAAGGTATGTGGGGATAAAGATGAGTCGTTTTCGCAAGCACTGGTGAAGAGTGCATGTGGGCGACGCCATCCACCACACTCGACAGTAAAAAGTCGATACTGAGCCGAGAAGTTGTGCAATACTGCTTGCGCCGCGTGAAAGCCGAATACCATGAGGTCACTCTTCGTATTATCATCGGAAGTTGAAGGATTCCACCAAAGTTGCTTGACTGTGGAAATACCTCGAATGGATTCACGGCCAACCTGCGTAGCTGTCAGGGCTCCACGGGGGTCTTCCTTGAGTGCAAATGAGCAAATGTATCCATCGTGGCCCCCAGAAAACATGACAGGGCGTTCTTCAAAAGCGTCAGAAAGCAGAAGAGATGCCACCAGTTCACGACCGTGAACACCTTTAAGCACGAGTGTTGGGCCTCTCACCTCAGAACTATTGACATCTCTCTTCGTCGCATGTAGCTGGCGTTGAAAAATGTAGACATTACCATGCCCGTCACCTACAATAATGTTCCTCATCGTGGCAGACCGATCGACCACCAGGATTGCTGAAGTTGAGCTCTTGGCGGGGATCTTGAACATTGCAGCAAGCTCCATCGTGATAGACGTTGAAGACTGGTCCTCGGCCATAACTGGTCTCCACTCGGAAAGAATGCCGCTGGCACTGCTAACGAAAAGGGCGTCATCCTGCTCCCACCAGATCTTCATGATGCGAACGTTGGCATGTGCAGTCCACGAGCACAGCAATTGGCCCGTAGATGTCTCCACCACACAAACGCGACCCGATAAGTCACCAAACAGCAAGAATCGTCCAGAATGATCGATTGCAAATGTCGAGAGCGCACCGGTTCTTGTTTGTCCAGGGAAACTTTCGATTGGTGGGATATTGAAGAAGGGTTCTGCTGTGAGTGAGGTCAAGTTCAGCCGAAAAACTTCACCATGTTCTGAAGCGGCAAATGCAGTTCTGCCGTTGTCTCGGGAACTGAGCACGATATTCCGCACGCTCTGGGACGATTGACTCCCTTTTTTCTTTTTAGACCCAGGCACTGCCATCGTGAAAGGGACGCGGATAGTTTTACTCCAATCGCTAGTTTCAGACCCCTCGGAGGTGGACATGAGTTGACGCGTAACATCCCACAGTTTAGCAGCGCCGTCTCCACCTCCCGTGGCGATCACATTGCACGATGGATGGACTGCAGCACGCCACACGTGTCTGCCAATGTGGCCTTGAAGCGTAGCCACGCATTTACCACTCAGATCCCAAAGCTTACACAGGCCGTCCTCACTAGCTGTCACCACTCCGCCCTTCCAGAACGACACGTCCCAAATACGTGCTGAGTGTCCCCAGGCTCGGAACACCGGCGAGTACACGCTTGTAAGCAACTCTGTACGGCTCGCAGTTCGCGGTGCTTGCAATTGCTCCAGTGTAGTTTCCCCATTGTTTGACCACAGCTGCACCGTACGATCGTCGGAGACGGAAGCTAAAGCGCAAGCATTCGACGACCATGCCAGCTTAAACAGCACGCCATCGTGAGCGTGCAGTCGTTGCGATGGTGCCACCGCAGCGCCCCCGTCTTCACCCGAATCTTGAATTGGATTCCATAGCAAGATCTGCTGAAACACCGTGCCTGAGGCCACCACGAGCTCGTCCAGCGACCGCCCATGGAACGCCAACGCGTACAAGATGCAGCGCTCAGCGCACTGCACGCTGCGTAGAATGTCGTTGCGCACCGGATCCCAGATCTGCACCAAGTTGTGGGCAAGACCAACTGCAGCCAACAGCGCCGTATTACTACCCCTCGATGCCGCGAAGTCATCCGTTAGCAGCTGCACATCGAACACCCAGTCGCAAAACACTTTCGGTTTGCCGAGCGCTGTGAGGCTCTCAAGCCGTTGCGCAGCCTCTGGAGTCTGCGGCAAATTCTCGAAACACGCCACTCGCTTCTGGCCGAAGAAGGCGCCAGTGTACGTCTCCGTTCCGGTGCTACTGGGACTGGGAAGCCCAACGACGTCGCAGCCGTGCAGAATGCCTCGGGTCAGCACGAGCTCCTCTCTTAACAACTCACCGGTAGCGGTGGCGTAGAGGAAGACCGTCGGTCCAACACCCACGTGGAGAAGAGATCCATCGCAGGAGAAGACCACCAACGTCACCGCGCCGATGAACTCCTGCTTTAGCGGAGGCTGGGCCATGATGGCCATTGAAATGGTGCCCAAATTTTAAATATTGGGCACACTCCTTTTGTCATCATCCCATTACGCATGGCTACATTACACATGGCTTCACACGCTTACGAAGTTGAAGTGAGAATGCGCGCATGTACAGCTCACTAAGTTAAGTTATATTTTGTGTCGTTAGGCGTCGCAATTAGCAACGCTAATGCTGGCGGACGCCGCCTCCAGGGCGAGTCGCCAGCCGTCTTCAAGTGGCGTAGGCGGCCTAGCAGCCCGTCGCCGTTTTCGACCCTTTTGCTGCTGCTCGTAGTCGCTGAGCTTGGAAAACACAGGCTTCTCCATCTGCAGCACCTTCCAGACGGAGCGCTTTTTGCGAAACTCAATCTTGCTCTTGCTCGGATCAGACACCGGCGAAAAGTTGTCGGGCTGCAGTGCTCGCTGGAGGGTCTTCAAGCTAAGCTTGTCCGGGAGGGAAGCGTCCCGCAAGAAGAAGTCGCGTACGACTGGGAAAATGGAGCTGGCGCATGAAGTGCACTTGGGCACAGCTGAGAACGTGTGCGAAACCAGTATGAGCACAAATTGGTGTAGCCCGGCGCGGCGCTGGTTGATCACGTTGGTCGAGCAGGAAGCCAAAAGACGCCGTCTTGGGAACCAGTACGCGCGCAATGTCTGGGTGAACCAAGCACACCCAAAGCACTGCGGTCGAGCGCCGCCGTCGCGGTGCAAGAAGAATGCGTGCAGCACCTTCCGCAGTTGGCGAAAATCAGAATACCGGCGCTCCACAGTCCATTCCAGGTCGGTCTTGTCAAGTGTGCACTGCACCACGTACTGCGTGGGAGACCCCATGCGCGGACTGGGCTTCACATCCAGCAGCTTCGCCACGAGTTTGGGCCGTAGGCTGTCGGGTCGGCACGAGATACTCGAGTGGAAGCAGTCGTCAGCAAGATACATGGCTGCCCGCGCACCGGTAACTCGCAGTACAGTTTGTTCGACCGAGTTAATTGCGATGTAGTTTGAAAGACGTCCCGGATACGCCTCCGCCTCTCAGCACGAGAGGCTCGGGAAGCTAATTGCGCGGATACTGCTCCTGCCATCATCTTCACTTTCTGATCCGGGTATCCTCCGAGCTCGGCCCAGTGGCTCGGTCATCCCGATCTCAAGCTCCATTTAGCGTCACACAATTGCGAACGCATCGCAGGGCAAGTTCGCAGGACGACGATCGCTACGAGAATAGCGACGTAGCGTTTCGCGGGCGTTTCCACGTTTCTCCAGCAGGCGAGGGGCTACAACAATGGAGCTAAGTTAGCTGCCTGCTGTAATCGCAACTCCCCAGTACATGTCCAGCCTGCAGCTCCAAGCGCATGTTTATCGGTGTGGGGTGACCACTGGGGTCAGCCCCAACCCAGCGCTCCCATCGCGGGAAGGCATCTTACCCTTTTTCGCAGCCCAGGGGGGCCCAAATGTCATGCCGTATCGTAGTCTCCGCCTCGATACTCGGCCTGTCTCGGCGGTTGCTCGCGCCGGCCGTATCATGCCGCTCGACAGGCGTTCCTGGCCGCCATCTGCGTCAACAGCTCCGACTCCTTGAGGGGAAACGAACAAAAATTTGCATCTGGTGTCGCCGCCGCTCCCGTTGGCCTCCACTCCCGCGTCTTCCGCGCGCGCCACAAGCTCCGCTCCTTCCGTGCGGCCCAGCAACTGCCTTCGTGGGTGCGCGGCGTCTGTCGTGCCGATGGCATCCCCCGCCTCCATGCAGTCGCCCAGTGACGCACGCGCCGCCGCTGAGCGCAGTCCAGACGCCGCCGAGAAGCGCCGCGACGCGTCCAGCCCGAGCGCATCAGCCAGCGCGCCAGCCCAGCAGGAGCACGCCGCGCCCGAGAGCACAGAAGCCGAGATCGAGCCGGAAGTGGCGGGTGCAAAGGGGAGTGACGAGACTGGAACGTTGAAGGAAAAGGCGGCGGCCACTGGCGACCTGCAGGCCGCCGACGAGCTTGAGGAGAAGCCCGCGGCGAGTAACACGCACGACGAGCCGGAGCTCGAGACGCCGAGTGACGAGTCGTGGAAGGAGCAGCAGAAGCAGGAGAAGAAGCCGACGCTGCCCGCCCGCCCTGCTACTGCCAGAAGTGCCGAGTCCAGCTCAGTCGCACGCCGACCGTTCGTCCCGCTGGCCTCCAGGAGCTGGCGCGTGCGAGCCATGGAGTCCAACACGCAGATCACGCGCCTCATGAAGGCGGCGCTGCTGCAGACGCTGCTGCACGCGATCCGAATCGGATCGGCGGAAGGCGTCAAGGTCGCCATTGAGCGCGGCGTGCAGGTGCAGTACTTGGACAACCGCCAGCGCAACCTCGTCATGCTCGCCAGCAAGTGCGACACCGATGCCCGCTTGCACATTGTGATCATTCTGCTGGACGCCGGATGCGATATGAACCACAAGGACCAGCTAGGCTGGAGCTGTCTGCATTATGCTTGGTACGTGCGGCGACACCAGGAGTCCATGCCGACTGGTTATTAATTCTTCCTAATGCTCATGTCCAGTGCTAGTGGAGCCGACGATGTGGCCGCGGAACTCATCCGGCGCGGAGCACGCGTCGAATTCAATCCATACGGATACGGCCCGGAAGACTTCAACATTCCCAAGGTGGCCCGTGCAAAAAGCCTGCTGCAGCACACGGAGCAACTGCAGCATGAACAGAATGTTTGTGCGGCCTGGGCGTTCTTTCGCCGCCAAGCGGAAAAAACAGGTTACAGCGTTAAGTGCAAAACGGTATGCGGGAGCCAAAAGCGGTGATTCATGCACGTGTACAACTAACCGCTCTTTTTTTTAATTTTTGCATTTGATCGTAGAACTGCGACCTTGGAAAGCCTCTAAAGATTACGTTTCAGGCTCCTCCAGGACACAGTCCGCTTGACCGTATTCGCGTCGTTGACATGAACTCCGATGTAGCATTGTGGCTTCAAGTGTCGAAGACCTTTAGCATCCCACCTGGCGATGTGGGTACGATCACATTGGACGTGGAAACGCTAGACCGGCCGTCACTATATCGTATCGTATACGAAAAATACGAGCCGACGCCGATTCAGCTGCCAGCATCGGTGGCGGAAAGTAACTTGTGCGTGAAGAACCTGGACACAGGAACCACTGTGTCCATGGGAAGTGTCAACAACTTGGTCCTGAGAGAGCTCGAGAGCTCACGATCATCGAAAAAGTCACAGAAACTGTCGAGTTCTGCCAGGTAAGCGAGATTGTAGACAATTCCTGCATTGAACTGTACTTACAAGTTTTCGTGTCTTTACCTGTGTAGACCAGCGCCAAAGTCAGATAAAACTTCAACTGTAGTCCGAAGAGGATCGACCACGTACGTCCTACACCAGTCGTGGTTTGCTTACGTATAGTTCGTGTCTAACTCCCTTACGTATTACAGTCGAGCCCGGGAGATCACGGAAATTGTGCGTGAAACGACTGTGGAGGAAGATGATGGAGAGGAGGCTGAATTTTCAGCTGACGAGACAATTACAGTGCAGGAAGTCGCTGAGCACCCAGCTGTCACAAGTATCACTGGCGTATACAAGATTGTGGCAATGGGAGTCGTCAGTGTTTCGACCCTGAGGACCGCCAAGGCAAACGAGTACGAAATCTCCATTACGAGAAAGGGCCCGCTTGGTCTTCAGCTGGTACGATTTATTGTTGCTTTTGAGATGTCCTATCGACTTGTCTCACCTAAAATGTGCGTTGCCTACCTTTTTAGGCGCCCAAGCTTGACAGTTTGAAGAGATCGCCGCGTCTCATTGTGCGACGCAGCCAGGGCCAAGCGGCAGCCGTAAACCCGGGTGATTGTCTTGTTGCTATTGGCAACGCAAATATCGAACACGCAGGTCTGAAGCACACCCTGTGGGCACTAAATGATGCCAAGCGCCCGCTTGTACTACGGTTCCGCCGTGGCAATGCCAAGGAAAAGAGAAGTCTTTTCAAGACTGGTTTGTCCAAGCTTACAGCTCCTCGTAGGCAGCCAGTGATTGCGGTGTAGTCCTGTGCTTCGAACAGTTTTTATTTTGCTTAGTTTGGTAGGGCGAATAGACAAATGGTATGAAGTCAACGCGCAAAGCTGAGAATGAATTGAGCGTTTAAGGTACAGCTTACAATGTAAATTTGCCCTGCCTGCTCTTTTCGCTCTGTTGGTACGTGGCAGGACAACGGAACACGAACTGGGCTACAACATGGGGTGCCCTTTATCGACGTGGCAATATTTGAACGTCCTGTTCTTATCTGCGCATCGTCGACATAGTGCGCCGGGCTTGGTTGACACGTCTATCACGTGCAACGGGTTTGCCTACAGTTTGCAGATTAGTCAGCCGGGTCCCACTTTACGCTACCACGCCGGAATAAACGACTCACCCTGAAGTACTCTACGAGATCGTCTGGGTGGATCTCCCTGCGAGTTTCTGTTTCAGGATCGTACACAACTGCAGGATCTACGTACACACAAGACCAGTGTTAGGTACGATATCGTTGAGTCCCAAAAACTCGAGTGCCTGGCCCGCACATTGTTTGCCGTCTCCACGCCAGATATACCACGCTTGCGCCTCCCACCAGGCCGGCTCCAGCGATCCAGCATTCTGATACTGCTTACGGCAATACAGTTGAGTGAGTAAATGCAGCCAAACTAGCGTTTTGAGCTCGACTTCAGCCATAACAAGTCACCTACTGCGATCGTTAGCATGGATCCCGGTCGCAGCGAGCCCGCCCACGCCTTCACATGCAACAAGAAGTCTTTGGGGGCTTTGTCCGCGGCGTACTTCTTGATGAGCTGCCATTCGCCGTCCTTGCCGTTGCCGCGCCGCCGCAGCCACGGGTTATGGCCATGAAAAGTCCACGTGTTCGGCAGGATGATCCGATGGGGCTCGTTCGGGTCCACGTAGACGATGCCGAACGCCCAGTGCGGGAACTGCTGCCTCATGGCGCCCGTCTTGTAGCCGGTATAGTAGACGAAGATCTTGTGCACGCAGGTCATCTGCTTGTGCATGAACTGCGACCACGACTCCTTCTCCTTGGGCTTCTCCTGCTTGAGCAGTTTCTCCAGCGGGGCCTCCGCCAGGAACTCGCCGGTCGCCTGCTTGGCCATGACCTCCACGTCGCGCTTGAGCGCCTTGTTGGTCTGCCAGCAGCGCAGGCCACAACACCCGCGGCACGTGAGCAACGCCCCGCAACGCAGGCCCCAGAGCACGCACCATTCCCAGTCTGCCGAGCGCGACGGGCGGCAGGAACGCCGCGACGTGCAGCTTGAGCTCGTAGTTGAGCTGCTGGATGTTGGTCACCTTGTCGCTCTTGCGCGTCTTGGGCTTCTGCGCGGCGGCGTCCGCGCGCCGCTTCTTGGCCGCCGCCTTCCCCGCCAAGTTCTTCTGGAAGTACGCGCTCTCCACGCGCAACATGCACGAGCAGATGTCGCGGCCGTTGCAGCGCCGCGTGTGGCGCACGAGCTTCGCGGCCGCCGGCGCGCTCTCCGCCGGCTGCTGCATGGTCCGAGGCTTCTGGCGTCGCTTCAGTGGATGGGGAAGCGCCACGTGATTGGCTGAAATTGTGTGCCAACTGACCATCACTCCGGACTCGTCACGAGGCGATGGCGAGCGCGGCGACGCCGAAGATGCGCGCGCTGGCGACGGCCGTGAGCCGCGTGAGGGGCACGCGGGACCTGCTGGCGGACGACGCGCTGCGGCAGCGCGAGGTGCTCGACGTGCTGCAGCGCTGCGTGGAGCGCTACGGATTCCGCTCGGTGCGTGGCTCGGCGGGCGGCTCGGCCCCGCGCTCTGCTCACGCGGGAGCTGCTGCAAGCAGATCCAGACGCCGCTGCTCGAGTACACGGACCTGTTCTCGCGCTCGCTGGGCGACGGCTCGGACATCGTCATGAAGGTGCGGCGGCCGGCTGCGTGACGCGCGTGGGTTGGAGTCTCACGCACGCCGTGTGCTGTAGGAGATGTATACGTTCCAGGACAACTCGGGCAAGAGCGTGACGCTGAGACCCGAGGGCACTGCAGGTGCGCTGGGTGCGTCGGCGTAAGGGACTGCGCGCGTGCCAGCTAACGACTTGGGTGCAACGTGCGCAATGCGTTTCATTGAAGGGATCATGCGAGCTCTAGTGACCAACAAGCTGCTGTTCTCACTGCCGCAGAAGGTCTCGTACTCGGGCAGCATGTTCCGGTGCGTGGTGACGGCAGTGTCATGTGGAGATGAGGTCGGCAGCGCATCGAGTTGACGGTTCTTGTGCTGGTTGAGTGCGTAGGTATGAGCGCCCGCAGCGCGGCAGATACAGGGAATTTCAGCAGTTCGGTGCGTTTACTACCCGGTGGTTATGGTATCTGCAATGCTTGTCTGATGCTTTTATCGTTCAACGTTCCAGGTGTGGAATTTGTCGGCTCTTCGGGCCCATCAGTCGATGCGGAGGTATCCGATCTGATAACTCATGAATCCCGCTGAGGTCTGTGCACTTCTCTTACATGGTTATGGGCTTAACGTCGACGTAGGTCATTGCGATGGCCGCTGATGCATTAGATGATTTGGGGATCAAAGACAAGGTCGTTCTGGAGCTGAACTCTCTGGGAGATAACGAGAGGTGCATACTATCCACTTGGCACTATGTGGCTACGATGCCGATACTGACTATGTCACTTCTATAGTCGCGCAAGGTATCGCGCTGCGCTGGAGGTTTTCTTCTCAAAGTGCAAGGACGAATTGTCGTCTGATAGTATCAACCGGTGCGTTGGTTTATCTACTTGGCTGACACAACGCATGTTTACTAACGTGGAATCGCTTCATCTGCACCAGTCTTGAGAGAGGAAGTGTTCTTCGAATCTTGGACTCAAGAAGTGAGGATGACCAGAAACTTATCATCGATGCGCCTCAGCTCAGTGATTTTCTCTCCGACGAGTCCAGAACGGTACAGAAGCTTTCCTTGTGGGTGAGAAGTTCGATCGTCATACTGACTTATTTGCTGCCAGCGTTTCGATAACGTACTGAATGGTCTCGGTGCGTTGGGAGTTGCCTATCGACAAAACTCACGTCTCGTGAGAGGACTGGTGAGATCTCATCTTTTGTACCTCTGAATATTCTGACTACCGAAGTTGGAAGTGAAAGCTCATACTTGTTTATTGATTCTGTCGGTAGGACTACTACAGCAACACCGTATTTGAATTTGTTGAGAAACCAGCACCTGCAACTGCCAGCAAGGAAGCAACGGCAGGAGGGATTGCAGTATTAGCGGGCGGCTGCTACGACGGCCTGGCAGAGTCGTTAGGAGGCCCTGCGACAGCTTGTGTTGGCTGGGCTGCTGGCGTTGATCGGCTTAATCTGCTTCGTGAGATGCCGACTGAAACAAAATTCTCAATCGCGGTACGCAACTTTCAGCTTCAACCAACGGTCATTGTCTTGCAGCCTAACGATGCTTATTGTTGATGAACATTCCACAGGTTGTTCCCGTCCTCGCGGGCGATGATTCAAACCGAGTGCTACATGAAGCTATGCGGGTTGCTCAGGTAAGTTGAGTAGCGGTTACTGCCCCGCCGTTTGTAGCTCAAGTACATGCGGTCTGTCTGATATTGCTGTTGCTGTGTAGACCCTTCGTGAACGTGGCCTGACAGTTCACTTCTGCCACGGCCGCGGAAATATGAAAAAACAGATGAAGGTAGCAATGCATCCCATGCTGCAGCATGGGGTTTGTGACCTAACTGATCTCCTTTGCTCTTGTCTCCATCGTAGGCTGCTGAACGCTTCGGCAGCACTCACGCGGTGATTTTGGGAGGGGCAGAGATTGAACAGCAGTGCGTGAAGGTAAAGAATCTGGAGAAACGTGAGGAAACCAAGGTGCCGATGGCCGATCTGAGTAGCTTAGAGTTCATCTGAGGAAATATTCCTTGGCCCACACCATAGATGCCAAATAGACGCTCTTTACTGTGGCATTCACTTGACACTTACCGTACGCGAGTTAGAAAAACCTCGAGGTTTTTCGCGCCATGATTTGAAAATGCAAACCAGTTTGGACGCGATGCCCCCTGCCGAGCCTCGGCCCGAGGAGCTCCGCCAGGAGCTCAAGCCGCAGCAGCGAGAGACGCTGCAGGAGATGGAGCCACTGGACATACCCCCCCAAGATGACAAGGAGCAGGAGATGGAAAATGAAGAAGTGGAAGTCCAGGAAAGAAAGAATCGGGACGAGAAAGATGAGGAGACGCTCCCCCTAGAGCTGGAGGTTTGGTGCTTGATCGTGGGAATGATCGGGACAGCGTTTCCTGTGATCGTCAAGAGGACCGGCCGAGTCTGGGAGCTGCAAAAGACGATCAAGAACGAGGCCGTGGAGATCTTTGGAGACTTTAACGCCGCTCAGCTGCGACTGTATTTGGCCAAAGCAGACAATGGGCAGTGGCTCTCTCCGGCAGTCGCGAAGGCCATTGAGAACGGAGACACGGACTCAGCGAGGCACTTGCTTGCTAGAGGTCACTTGGCTTCGATGAGCCAATTGGCTGAAGTTTTTAAGAACATGGGCTCCAATGCCGTTCACGTTTTGGTTCTCGCGCCGGCAAAGCCAGCCGAGATAGAGATGGAACCTGACATCGTTGGTAAGAGAAAACGGTCGGAGCAGTCAATCGGGGATGCTGAGACTACAGAGGTGCCCGCTGGCGAGTTAAAGACTCTTTTTGATGCGTTGGTTCAGAAAACACGAATTGAGAGTACGCTAGTTCAGACGCGTACTCTGCACGAGTTTTTGAAAGGTTTCGGTGGCTTTCCGCCGTCATTATTTGTGCGGAAGGAGGTACTTGTGCTTTGGGGACTGGTAATGCGGATTCTGTCCAAGAGAGAAAAGCGGATTGTGATCGTAGGCTCGGCTGGCGTTGGCAAATCGTGTTTTCTTTTGCTCGCTGGCTTTTACTTGGCAGTTGTTGAAAAGAAGAAAGTTTTAGTTATACGACGGTTGAAGGGATTTTCAGAAACAAGCGCAGTAGTATACCTGGACGGTGAAAAGAACTCTTGCATCCGAAAGGCCAACATGACGGCTGCAAAAATTTCGTCTCTTCCTGACAGAAATGAGTTCGAAGGTGCTTTGATACTCGTCGATGGTTACTCCCGAAAAGAATTAAAGCGTCTTTTCGGCTTGCTTCCTTTTCAGCTCCTTGCATCTTCAATGGAGGATGAAGTTAATTTCGATGATTCAGTTTGCGAATTGGTGTTGCCGGGGTGGCGCTACAGTGACCTACTTGGGTATGCCGAGTCGAACCCAGATGAATGGAAGCAGTCAACAGGGCTTGAACAAGAGAACCAGAAATCCATCGCTGAGCTTGTGGGCGCACAGTACTTCTATAGTGGTGGAAATATTCGCAATTTTCGCAAGAACCGCGAAGTCATTAAATACGCAATAGACGCTATCTGCGGCATGGTAGAAAATGCTCAAACAGTTGATTTGGAATCTCTTCATCAAGGAGGTTTACAAGTTAGCGAATCGTTTGATCGAATTCAGCGTTACTACATTATAGATACCAGCGACGAAGAACACTACATGCAAGTGCGACATTGGCGGATCCAAATGGACTCGGGGTATGCTTTCAAACGTATCGGCCACTTTATGGACTGTGAGAAACATTTCGGTTACTATGAGTTTGCCCATAAGACTCGAGCTGGATTCTGTGGCGCAGCCTATGAACAAACCTTCCATAGTGCTGTCCGTCAGGCAACAACTTGGTATTCTGTTCAGATGATGAACGTCGTGATTAACTTTGACCCGTCGTATTCGAATCAAAGATATGATTGGGTTGAACTGCGCGGCCAATCTGTTGAATGCGAGGGTAAGACGGAGGATGAGTGCTATCAATACTTGACCAAGTTTGCCCCTGGAACGTATTGGCACCCTGACTGCACGGACTTTCCTTTTATCGACGCCGTTGTGGTGTGCGAGGCTACTCTCCGTGGAAGTACCATAAAGGAGACAATTGTGGCATGCATCGGCACTACTGTTAGTGACAGTAAGATATTCCAGCCACATCATTGGAAAAAGCTGAACGAGGCGCTTGATGAAAATGATAGTGTCTCCAGCTTTCCACGTCTGTACGTGCTGGTGGGCCCGGACATCAGCACTTGCAAACAGATTACCCTGGTTGATGCTCCCGCTCCGGACAAGTTTATGGTGTGTTGCTTCGACCCGCTTAAGTTCCCGCGGAAACCAGCACCTGCAATATAATTTTCCTTTTTACTGTTCGTTGTAATGTGCATATGGCGCTCACTATTATTTCTTCGTTGGTCCTATTCGGGTAGTCGTGCACGCTTAGAATACTGATTTAAGAAGCCACGCAGATTGACGGGCAAAACGTATAAAGGAAAGACAAAGGCGCTGTTATTCATCGACACTGAGGAAAACATCACGACTACCGGTAGGAGCACGGGAAGTCGCAACTGCACCAACATCTTACTAACAAAGAATGACCAGCACACACGACTCAATCATGGCAATCCGGGGACCTGAAGCGGTGAAGACACTTCAACCCGAAGTGAATTACCACTGATATCAAGTGCTTAGAAACAGATAAGCAGCGAGGAAGGACTCGTTAAGGTTATGGGCCTATCAGTAACGGGTAACTTGAATGGCAGATCAGTCGTCGTGATCGTGGTCGCAATGGAAGCCATAACAACGTCACGACCTTTTCAAACCATAGTGTCTACATTCTGCTTTGAGCAATTTGACGATTGCAGCTACGGCTGACTCAACGCCTACAAATTCCGTGCACTCCGTAAGTTCTACATCAAATATGCACCTGGTTGCAGTGCAATCCCCCCGCCTTGACGACTTCCTGTAGCAGAAGAAGCAGTAGATCTCGTTTGAAATGCGGTTCGCAGTGTTAGGCGACCACCGCCAAACTCTCCGTTATCTTGACATGTTGTGGTGTATCCATCATTATCCTCTTGGTGCTCTTCCTGGCGATCAGGTTATAGCTGTCTATGGAAGCCTCACTATAACCACCGTCTATCTCATGTTAGGTAGGATGCCAGTACACTTTTACGTGTACTTAAAAGTATTGCATGGGCTCCGATATCCGGATACGACAGCGGAAGTTTCTGATCAGGATTTTTGGTGATCTTGATCATACAGTACCACCCTTTTTTTGGTGACGCAACACGCCCGACTACCGATATGAAGCTGGCCTGTCAACTTCACAGTTAACAAACATACGTGTCATTCGCGGCGGCGGTACACTTCGATCGGGTGGAGTCCTGGTTCACATTAGAGCTCACCTTGACCAGCTCCAAGTTGCTAGCGGTCTCACATTCACTCGACACGAACAAAAACATCTTGGCTCCAGTCTTTAGGCGGCTACTTCTGGCAGCCAGACTGACATTACATCCCACCACGATGCTGGACCTGGAGCCATCTTGCGGTTGATGGCCAAACTGAAGCCATGTCCACGACCTCCGCACTTAACCGAGCTCCCATCCAATTCATTGAATCGTACCATACAAAGATCAAGTTGATTTCAGTTTATTAAGGTGTGCCACACAATTCCGTGCTACACTACCACTCGGCGCCATTTCGCGGTTTGACAGCACGCGGCCCGAGCGAACTCGAGCGAGAGGAGCGCGCACTGCCAGTCCCGTAGCGCTGGCCCAGTGGGCCCCAGATCCGCTACCGCTGCATCTCCTACGTATCTTCTACGAGGCCCATGGAGAGCTGCGCCCCTGCATTAGGTGCGTTCTCGAACGGGCGAGAAACGGGTGGTGGAGACCTCGGAAGCCTTCAACACGCCTATGCGCCTCTTCCTGCGCCACAATGCGCTTAATTCATTCAACTAACATGAAATGAATTTGTTTATACTGTTTGTTGACGTATCGCCAGCTCCCGCGCCGCCCAGCGAGCAGGAAAACGCATCTGCAGCGTCTTCTGCCCCCGTGGACACCGCTGAGCTGAAGGTCGTAGTGGCTGCTGAGCCAGAACCGAGCCCCATCAGCTCCAGTACAGATGTGGCGAAGGAACTGGTGAAAGAGGAGAGCCAAGTGAAGTCTGACGGGGCTGCGAAGCCGGTGAAGAGCGAGGAAGGCGGCCGTCGTAAGCGCCGCATCAAGAAGGTGAAGTATGTGGAGGACGACGACATCTCGGAGGGCGAAGAGGCCGTCATTGCCGACAAGAAGAAACGCGCTCAACAGCTCGACTACCAGCTGAGAACAGTACGTGGCTTTCCTGGTTGGATGTTGAAGTGATGATTGCTGATATTTTTTTTTGCGTGGTGCTTTTAGGATGTGGGCTATCCACAATTGGACCAAATTGTGGGGCGGAGGATTAACGAGTCGACGGGACTTGTTGAGTATTTGTGCAAGTTCCTCGGCCGATCGTACTTGCATTTGTACTGGCTAACATTCGACGAGGTGGAGCTCTTTATTCCGGAGGGCTATCAGAAATTCCATCGCGTGCATGTGTATGACCGGAAGTTGAGGCGCGAAGGGTACCAGCCACTGGATGAAGTTGATGATTTGGAGGCTAACAAACTGACGGTGGAGAAAATCTTAAACCACAAGGTAGACCCTGCTGACCATTTGGATGAGCAAATTGAAAAACGTCGGCAGCAGATGACTTATGAGCCAAAGTTCCCTCGTGTGAGCGACTATTTCTTGATGGACATTGCCGACGCACTGCCAGAGCGCATGCTAGGCATTGTCACGAAGCTAACGAAAGAACCCGGAGGCGATATCTTCGAGCACCCTGTAGACGTTGAAGAGGTTCCCGACTACCTCAATTTCATCACCAACCCGATGGACCTAGGAACGGTTGCTACTCGAATCGGTCGTGAAAGTTACTACATTGGACCGTCAGCTGCATCGTTATTTGCCTCAGATGTTCGGTTGGTATTCAACAACTGCAAAACGTACAATGCAGAAGGTTCAGATATCTGGCGTGTTGCAGACGAGCTTCTTCGCTGCTTCGAGAAATGGATGTACGATTGGATACTTTCCCCGTCAGCATGGATGAGGCTGCCACCTACAGGAACCTCTGAGCAAGATCTGCAGCTTCAAAAAGAGTTTCGAGGAGAAGCCGAAAAATTTTACGACGTGTGGGCGCCCTGGCAAATTGGTTGTTGTGTCTGCGGAACTAATAATCACAGCGAAGAGTTGCTGTTGTGCGATCGCTGCGATGGAGAGGTCCACATGCACTGTGCTACACCAAAGCTGACCGAATTGCCAGAGGGTGAATGGTTTTGCGGATACTGTCAAGCTCGCATGAAGGTTATTCAAAAGTCGCAGGAGTTGAAGGAAGAGGCTGCCGAAAAGAAAGCGATCGCAACCGAGGTGATTTCTTCAGGTGCTGCAACAGACAGTGCTGCGACAACGTCTACCACATCTACCACACCTCAAATTGCCGCAACACACGAGAAGATGGTAACTGCATCAACACACATCCCGCATATCCTTGTGGAGCGTGCCGGTGGTGATGGAAAGTTTAACAAGAAAACCAAGAAACGAAGCCCGAAAGGTGTTCACGCGACAAAAAGCCTAGCTCCAATCAGCGTGAAAGATCGTGCCGCCACATTTTTTCTGGTTAAGTGGGTCGGCATGTCTGTTCGATTTTCAACCTGGGAACGACCTGAGGACATCGGCGATGATGAGCAGATCCAGAGATATTTCAAGTTCAGTCGCGTACCTAGTGCTAAGGAAATCAGCGAGACTACGTGTCAATTGCCATGCTGTGCTAAACGGCATCAGTACGCACTAGCAAACAGCACGAGTGGTAAAAAATGCTGTGAAAAGGATCGCTTCTGTACTCTGGGCTATGGACACGAAGGTGATTGCAGCCGTAGTATTAAAGCATTGGGCGGCGCATTTGGTAGCAACGCATACCAACGGCTGCATATGGCCGAACAAGTGAAGGCACAATTATTTGCTTTTCATTGTTTATTAAACAACCACACACCCGACAAAGATGTGCTCAAGCAGTGTGGTGTGTACACAAACGCGTACGTCACCACGAAACAATGCTTTATACCCAATGCTGCCAGAGAAGATGACGATGAAGATTATTCAGACGAAGATGGTGATTCTTCCGATGACGATGCTGATTTTGATGCTGAGCTTAGCTATCCCAATCGACCCGCTCTATACCCAGGAATCTTGACCCTGGAAAATGATGACGATGAGAATGATAGCGAAACAGGAGGACCTAAAAAGAAACCCGAATTAGAGGTGGGCGAAGTGCTCAGTTCACTTGTAGAGCATGTGGCCCTTGGATATCCTACCAAAGTGGAGTCCGTCAGTGCTGAAGTTCGCTATGACTCCATGTATCCAGCAACAGCGTTGGGTACCCTGCAAACTTTCACGGAATACTGTGTTGTGCTTGGCCGATCACCGTTCGGTCTGGGAATGCGCCTTGGCATCAGCAGCTCAAACAGTGTATCCGTGTTAGGATTTCAAACTCTTGCAAATGGTATGATGGGCCCAGCCCAGGCGTCTGGAGCCATTTCGATCGGTGACGTACTCGTCGGTGTGAACAATGTCTCGGTGGCTGGCTTTTCATTCCAGGACGTCGTTGGATTGATTAGTTCATCTCCGAGCAGCATTCTTTTCCACTTCCATTCCCCTAGGCCAGCGTTCATGTATCCTCCGTACTGTCAAGCAAAGCAAGTGACGATGACACGTGTTGAAGAAATTCCAGACGATGCAATCGCAGAAAACACCAAGTACGCAGACTACAGTTACAACAAGTATAAGCGGATGCTCAAAGTGGGAATTGCAAATCCAGAGGTAGCAGCGTCAGCTTCAACTCAAACGTTGATGCAGCACTCGAATTATATCGCACCAAGTGGTCCTATGCAACACTTGTATGCAGGTGTTGTTGACAACAGTATAGATCCTCATGAACATTTTGCTAGCTTCCTCCCGGTGCGCAGCAGCGCCTCGAAGAGTGGCTCGAATCGCAGTGGATCTGGTTCAACTGGACAAGCGGACGCTAATGAGTTTGTGCCATACGAACAATCACCAACTTACAAAGGTGGTCGTACTTTGCGGCAATATCAAGTTGAGGGGCTTAATTGGATGGTTTCATGCATCAAAGCCCAGCGTTCGTGCATTTTGGCAGACGAGATGGGACTGGGTAAAACTGTTCAGATCGTGTCGCTGCTTGAACATATGAAGTCAGAGGAGTCTATTCGAGGGCCGTATTTGATTGTCGTACCTCTTTCCACGATTCAGCACTGGCGCCGTGAGATTGAGAGTTGGACTGATCTCAATGTGTGCGTTTATCACGATATCGGCGATCGCACCACAAAGTTTAACGCCAAAGACATGCGAGCAGTGATTCGTAATCAAGAATGGTATTACCCTGGATTGGGGAACTCAATTTTCAAGTTTCACATCCTGCTGACCACGTTTGAGACTATTTTGGCGGACTTCGAGGAGTTCGAGCACATTCACTGGCGTCTGGTGGTGGTGGATGAGGCGCATCGTTTGAAGAGCGCTGGATCGCGTGTGTTAAAAATGATGCGTGTACTTCATGTGGATCGCAAGGTGTTGCTTACAGGCACACCTTTGCAAAACAATACCCAGGAGTTATGGGTCCTGCTTAACTATCTGGAACCGGTAAAATTTGCGAGCCTTGAAGAGTTTAACAAGAACTTCGGAAAACTCCATTCGCAGGAGCAAGTTGTCAGACTTCAGCAGCTACTAGCTCCTTATATTTTACGGCGGGTGAAAGAGGATGTGGAAAAAAGTATCCCCCCAAAGGAAGAAACGATCATCTCTGTGGAGCTTACAACACTGCAGAAGCAGTACTACAGAGCCATTTACGACAAAAATAAGAGCTTTCTGTATCGCGGCACAAAGAATGGCTTACCTACACTCAACAACATTCAACTTCAACTGCGAAAGTGTTGTAATCACCCGTTCCTTATTAAAGGTGTTGAAGAACGAGAGCTGGAGGAACTTGGTAGTCATCCAACACCGGTTCAGGTGATGGAGAAGACGATTGAGTGCTCTGGAAAGATGATGCTCGTATCAAAATTGATTCCGAAGCTAAAGCGGGATGGTCACAAGATTTTGATTTTCAGTCAGTTTCTAAAGCAGTTAGACTTGCTAGAGCGTTACTGCGAGGCAAACGCTTTTGTCTACGAACGCTTGGACGGGTCCACTGGGGGTAGCATGCGCCAGAGTGCGATAGACCGTTTTTCTCGCCCGCACTCAAAATCTTTTATATTCTTACTAAGCACAAAAGCTGGTGGCGTTGGCATCAATCTCATTGCAGCTGACACGGTGATTATCTTCGATAGTGATTGGAACCCCATGAATGATTTGCAGGCCCAGTCACGTTGCCACCGTATCGGTCAAAAGAAAAGCGTGCAAATATATAGGCTGGTCACTCGCAACACCTACGAGAGCGAAATGTTTGATCGCGCTTCGCGAAAGCTCGGCCTTGAGCATGCGGTCTTAGGCACGGCATCCTTCAATGAGAACTCTCAGATTGTTAAACCGTCTGCAGAGCAGCTTGTGGAGTTGTTAAAGCGTGGAGCATATGCGCTCATGGAGGATGATGATACGGCTTCGAAAGAGTTTGCCGAGCGTGATATTGAAACCATTTTGAAGGAAAATGCTCGCGTCATGGTAGTTGGTGGTGGAGCTAATTCTAGCAAGGCTGAGGACGGTAATGCTGATGGGGTATCATCTCCTCGACAGAGAAAATCACTGTTGAAGTCAAATAAACGGAAGTCTCTTGGTGGGATGGCTGTTGATCGTTCATCTTTTGTCGCTGAGGGATCAACTGGTGAGTTATCTGTAGATGACCCCAATTTCTGGGAGAAAGTTCTTCCAGGTGCTGTTTCGGTGGAAATGCTGAGCTTGAAGCTGGAAGATGGAAGCGCTGTGAGCTCCCGCCAGTCCAAGATAAAATTTATCAGTAATCTGGACATAGCGCTTACCAGCTTGGCCGCTGAAATGAGCTCTGGCAACAATGCAGACGATGGGCGTATGGGAACTAGAGATATTCAGCATGAATATGATATTGCAATCCAAGTACTAAGTACTGTTAGCTCGAAGTATCGCGACGAATTTTCAAGCGAGCAGATTGATCTCGTAAAGGGATATCTGTCGAAGCTAGAGAAATCCCGGGTTCGAAGCTGCCGCTTAGCGCCTCAACGTACGAACATGTTCCAGGATGAAGATTTTGACACCCCAAAGAAGAAAAGGCGAAAGAGAAGTACACCATCAGGCAGCAGGGCGGCTAGTAGTGAAGATGAAATGTACGGTGATACTCCGGTGAAGAAGCGCGGAAGCAGACATCGGGGACGACCTCCAAAACATCCGGGTACTGACCGTGGGGTGCCTCCGACTGCTCTTTTTCAGACCATCCCTATCAACGACAGTGACGATTTGTGCACCCTCTGTGGTGATGGAGGCTTGATTTTGCTGTGCGATGGACCGTGCCACCGCTCGTTCCACCTTGAATGTGTGGGGATGAAAGACGAACCGAATGATGAGCAGTGGCTTTGTCCAGACTGTGCAGAGGGACGCCACATGTGCTTGATTTGTAAGCAGGTCGGTGAAATGGGTGTGGAATTTGGTGTTACCCAATGCTCGGTGGCCAAGTGCGGGCGGTTTTACCACAAGGGTTGCCTTGCTAAGAACTCGCGCGTTGAGTGGGTTGGCAAGAAGCGATTTCGTTGCCCGAGCCACTTTTGCCACGCTTGCTCTCAGGTGGGAAAGAAGGAATCAGCAGCCAAGAGCAAAAAGAAGAAAACCGACGATGGTAAGACACACGTAGTGAGCTGTATTCACTGCTCGCAAGCGTTCCACCCGGACTGCATTCCTTCAGCAGACAAGTTTATTCGGCTTTCAAAAAACCTCCTGATTTGCGCAAACCACTTAGACGGCAAAAAACCACCGATAACTGCTGCAGTAAGTTCATCGCACTCCGCGTCCAATCGAGCTGGCGCAACACTTGCTGCAGCGGCAGCCCAGCAACGACAAGAAGTCCCGCAGGATATACCCTTTGACGAGGACGACGATATGGACGAGGATGGATCGGCAGGCAAGTCAAGCGGCAAACGCAAGCGTGTTTTATCCCCCAAGAGGTCGGGCTCAAAGAAAAGCAAATCTACTCATTCTGATAATGTAGACAAGTCGATCGTAAAGGCCAAGATCTGCGCGCTGTGCCACCGCGGAAACGTAATGGGAGGAGGCTCAGATGACCAGGAGTCACCATCGGCTGTGTCCTCAGCCAAAAAGGGAGCGCACAATGGAAACTCAAGTGAGAGTGCGGACTCAACAGGGACTGCCACCTCTGATATGGCTTTGGAAGGGCCTTTCATTGACGCCCCGGTGCGGTTAAAATATTCCGACAAACCCAACGAGTCTGTGTATGTGCACTTAAATTGTGCCGTACACTCGCCAGAGGTATACGTGAAAGCCGATGGACTCATCATGAATTTGCCGAAGGCCATCAAACGCGGGCGTCAACTCAAATGTACCGGTTGCCACCAATTGGGCGCTACTGTGGGCTGCGTAGTTGCGAAATGCCGGCGCAACTATCACTTACGCTGTGCTGTTGAAAGCGGTGGCGAGATTGATGGCACGACGTACGCTTTGTATTGCAAGCCGCATGCTGCTGCGCGCAAGGAACCAACGCGTGTGTGCGTGTGCAATGCTAGCGAGGAGGACCCAGCGCTCATACTTGTTTGTTCGTCATGCAGCACCAAGTTTCATCCGAAGTGCGTCAACATGTCGGTACGTCACGCGGCTCGTATGGCGAAGACATGGGTTTGCAGTGTTTGCGATGGATCTGCCGCGGCAAAGCCGATGGCCCCGTCTCACATGCCTGCTCCGAAGACAAAAGCTGTAGCATCGAAGAAGTCGGCGACTAAGTCGGCCAGTAAAAAGGATCCAGGGGCTAAAACCTCGTCGTCAAAGAAGAAAAGCAACGGCAAGGCGGAGCTCAGTGACGCACCCGAACCGCCAACTACTCCGAAGCGCAAGAAACCAAAGAAGAATCGTCTAAGCATGCCCCGCAACAAGTCTCGGCCCAAGGCTAATGGCACGCCTCACGGGATTTCACCGCACATGGACGCGGACTCGGATAGCGGCGTTTCGACGGACGAGTAAGTAGAACTCAGGAAGACACACGCGATATATGGTAATGCAACTTTTGATCGAATAGATCCGTATGTGACGCGAATTTAATCAGTTTTCATGAGCTTCTTGCTCTTTGCAGTCCAGCGTTAAAGCTGAGCACAACGCAACCCGTAGCCAGGATACTGAACCGTACAACTTTTCTCAAGGGCCAGCGCAACTTGCGACTTGCCCAAGATCTTGGCACTCCAACTCTCCACCACCGAAACGGGTACCGGTATCTTACCGGTGGTAAGCACTGAACTGCCAAACCTGAGAAGTGCATATGGTATCGACACCAATCTACTCTGCGAAAAAAGTCGAGATCCGACAATGTAGGCCAACAATGGTCCCTTTCTGCGAAAAAAGTCGAGATCCGACCTTCACAGGCCATCAAGGAAGTCACGAGAGGTTATCGCTGGACTTGTGCGCGTTTCGAATTGCGTTAAACTGAAAGAATGGCCGATCAATGCACGCCAGCACAGCTCAAGCTGCCGGCAGTAACGCAGTCCCCGGGCTGGAGGACATCAAGGACGAAAAGGGGACGCCTGGCATTGACAACCCAGCCGCAACCGCGCAGCAGATGCTTACGCCTTTAACTATAATATTATATAGCAACTGCGCCTGCGGCATCCGGCGTCGCTACTTTTCGGCAAGTTAACGCACCAAGTTGCCGTTGCCGCGGCGCGGGGATGGGCCCCGTCAAGATCGGCATCGAATATCTGAAATGACGCCGAAAAGAAACATTTATCCGTTCTACGTTTCCGGGCTCCTGATTGGTCCAGAGGGGATTTTCGATGTTGAACACGGGCCGCGACTGAAGCCGACTATCCTGCTTAATGAATACGGGCGCATTGAACCCCAGGGCTGCCACTGTTGCAGGCTTCGCTGAATCAATTGGCGAGGCCTGGGAGAGACAGTAAACTGCTGCTGGCCTCTGCCATCGTTAGGGCAGGTGTCGCGCCCAATTTGCGCCCCGCTTAACGGCGCCCTTCGCAGTCATAGCTAACGCCGCAGGCCAGTTCCGGGTGTATGTTACGCCGGAAGCCATCTGCCTAGCCCCCGCGCAAAGGGTAAGCCGGCGGCGATCGAACTTTAGTGGTCGCGGCGGGGCGTGTCATACGAAGGCAACTCGTGTGTGGCCCCCTCTCTCCCCATTCCTTAACTTGCCCTCGAGCTTGGCCGTACCCTCGACGGCTTTGCCTGCCACTGCAACACGCGCGAAACCCCCTCGCGCTTTCCCTTCCCCCCCACGGCCTAATCACGTGCGAAGCGGCCGAAACGGAACCGCGTCGCCACCAACTGCAAGCCGCAAGCGATCGCTCCGTCTCTCACCGGCGAAGCCCCCGGGCAAGTCGACACCGAGCGCTCCGCTTGGTACCGTCGCACCTGCGTTTCGCCCGCCCAAGATAGCGGCGCACTCGGCAATTGGCCCGCCCCGAGCCAAGTGCCACTCGCCAGTCTGCGATCTGCCACATTGGCGCCACACTGACGACCCGATGCCACTTTCCATCTCCTTCTACCACACCAAGCGCGGCGAGGACGTGGCCAGCTCGTACCAGAGCGTGGCGCTGCACGACCGAGAGAAGGTGGCACACCGTATGACGCTCTCCAGCGAGTTCTACCGCAACATTTGGGGCCCCACCGAGGAGGAGGACGCCGCGCTGCGGCGCCGCGCGCGCTCCAGCAAGTTCAGCAGCTCGCCGGCCTCGGCCGCGTCGCGCCGGTTCAAGAAGCGGCTGGCCACCGGCCCGCTCGTCGACATTGCGCAGGTGGCGCACGTGGTCACGACCATGTCGGACTTCCGCGCCGACTACGGGGAGGAGTCGAAGCGCGCGCGACTCGTCAACATCTGGGACGACCGCAGCCTCGCGCTCGGGCTGGAGCCCGTGGCCAGCTCGGACGAGTCCTCGCGCAGCAGCGAGCGGGGCCCGTCCACTGCCGACACGGAACCCGAGGAGATCATGTCGCCCATCAGTCGGGCGGATAGGATCACTGAACTCAGCTGCGAAGACAGCGACGACGAGCTCAGCAGCTTGGCGTCGTCCGCGGTGAACCACCCGAGACCAGGCCAGCTCAAGCGCGCCAAGACGCCGGAAATCGTCTTCCCCAATAGTAAAAGGACGAGGGATGCCGGGAGAGGCAAAGGCGCCGCCAAGCCGGACAGGAAGGAGCTGGACCTCAAGAGCTTGCCCGTACCTCCGCCGTCGTCGCACAACGGCAGCATCATTTTCAGCGCCGTGTTCTCGGAGCAGACGGACTGGACCTGGAGCGCCAGGTTCCTGCTGGGGATTCACGAGCCGATTCGCCACGCTCTGTTTGTGATGGATCGGTTTCTGGAACAGTCGCAGACTCGGTCCAAACCGGAACCTTCACATACGCTGGCGCTGGAGACGCACGTGGCAGAGTTTTTCCTATGGTTCAAGGCGTACTTCGTGGAGTACTTGCAGTGCCAGCATGAAGTGAAGACGTCGGTGCTGTTGCCGTTGCTGAACCTGCCAGTGACGACCAAACAGCAGATTCTAGACGTGTACCAAGACATCTCGCAGATGCTGGCACAAATCCAGCAATTAGAGCGGGCGTTGTGTGTGAGCGGGGCCTGCAGTGCATCGTCCTGGCTGCTACGTCTTCAAGTGTTGCAGACAGAGATCCGCCAGCTCAATCGAACACTGCATGCAGCGTTAAACATGGAAGAGACCACACTGCACTCTGCCATGAGTGCTGCGTTCACGGAGCGCGCTTTTCGGACTCACATTATGCCAAGGGTATTCCGTGCCATCCGCGCTAAGCGTGTGGTCGTTCCATGGATTGTGGAGCGAAGTAAGATTTGGGGTGGTGACATCGAGCAGCGCAGCATCCAGGGCATGCTGCCCTTCTCGGCAAAGTTCATGTATCGCAAGATCTGGCGGCCATACTTCATGAGCAATGTGGCAGTGGCGATGAAGAACCTGAATGAGTTTGTCAGTGCCACGGACTCAGGCAGCAGCAGCAACTCAATATACAGTGAGCGCCATGGAGAGATCTGCTCCATTATGTGAAGGGGTAGCAAGGTTAGTAGGTTTCGTTTCTTTCGTTTCTGGGCTCTACAGCTATTTATTATGGACAACTATCTTGAGCGTGTATTGTGGCGTGACCTGGGCTAGCAGAGCGAAACACAGTAGCGAGTAGAAGCAGCTTTCTCCGGGTTAATAAATTGAGATGCTTCTCACAACGCACAAGAGTTTGTGGGTCAACCTGCAGCTTCCGGCAACGCTATTGCTATCATGCATTTTCCCAGCAACTGCCAACGGTTGAAAGGGCATTGGAGTTGCACAGCAATCAACGAGCATGGGTCGTTACATGTGCAGTGGTTTCACGAAGCTTATTGCCTAGTGATCCTTGCCTCACTGACCGCATTAGCCAAACCAGCACTCTCATTAGCATGGCAGCTCCCGTAAAGGCCCAAGATTCCATAGAGCCAAAGCCCGAGCAGGAAGGAAACCTAGACAAAAAGAATAATCAGTCCAAAGATAACAATGCTCTGCCGGATGAAGATGACTCCAAGCTCACTTCTACCTACTCGGACTTACCTCGGATTGCATGGGAGTGGATACGCTGGTCAGGCGCCATGACTTTTGTCGGTATGGACTTTGCGGGCGAAGTTCTTGCGAACTTTTTGGGTCTTACTCAATCGAAGTACCAGTGGATCCTTGATGCTCAAGAGCGCGAGGAAGAAGAAAGACAGCAGCGGCGACTCGAAAAGCGACAGCGTCGACAGCTTCGGCTTGAGCAACTTCTTCAAGCAGAACAACGTAAACTGCAGGAACTAGAGACTGGAACACTCCAGCAGGACGAGGCGATTTCGGAGGAGCCCAGCACAATGTAATCGAGCTTCTGCATGCTATTTCTCATTTTAGGCAGTCCTATAACATCGGAGGCCACACAAGCAAATTACCAAGAATCGGATCTCTAACTGCTACGTATGGATAATCACAACAAGCTGGTTTTGATCAACTACTTGCGCCGACGAGCTTACGCGCTTTTCACCTTCTAGCATGGTGCTCCTGAATCTACTTATTAAAACTATCCCATAGCGGATGCGTTGGCGGCTTTACCCCAGCGCGTACTAACATTCGCACAGCAGCCTTCTCAATTCGCTGCAGTTGTCGATTCACGACACTCTCGCTTTCAGGGGTGAACTGCTCAGTACGAACAGTTAATAGCCCTGAAGCAACGTTACGGAGCGTAAGTATAATAGTCGCGTTGAATTCCCAGAAACAATCGGCAAGACTCGCACCGTTCAGGTTGCCAAAGAGAACATCTGTCGAGTATCGGTCTCCGATCACGACAAGCGTTTCAGGATCCACTTCGCCGAAGTGTTTCTTGACAAATGCGATGCCTCCAGGTTTCTGCAGCCACAAATTCACCGTTTTCAGCCCCGCACGCTTGTCTTAGCATCAAAAGAAGCTCCAGGCCCACCTTCTGATCATGACGCAGTACAGCCACATGAAGTCCTTCTTCGATCTTCTTGGCTTCCACTCCGTCCCTATCGTCCACGGACCCCGCCGAGTTGGAGAAGATCACGACGCCGGCATCTCCGAAAACGCGGCGACACTCGTCCAGTGACGACTGGAGATGCGGCGCGATCTCCAATTTGTGCGGACCTGTCAGCGTGTTGTCCTTGTCGAAGATGACGCCGCGGAATCCGCGGTCGCGCAGCGTCTGGAACGGCACCTCCGTCACGTCTGAAGCCGCGATACGAGCCGGAGCACACGAATACGAGCAAATTTCACATTAGAATCCCGCCGCAACTTGGGCGTCCAACGCGCACAAATTTCGCATGTGTCGACAACGCCGAAACCAAATATTACCTTTCACGGAAAGTTGCGGCAGCAGCAGCTGCGGCTGGCGCGTCAGCACGCGGCAGAACTCCACCACGCCGCCGAGGTTGAGGCCCTTCATGGCGTCCGTCACCTCCCAAAGCAGTTGATTCCGAGTTCGGGCCAATCCCGTCGCAGCATCGTCACTTAATAATGCGCCATTCGTCAATAGCCTGCTCCATTTTCCGCCAATGAAACGCCGAGACCAGCTCGACAGCCAGTGACGAGCTCAGAAATACTCGCTCTCCGTCGGTAGCAGGACGCTCGAGCAGGTGTCGCTCCCTCCGCTGCTCGACGCCGCAGCTCCCGAGCCGCGCTCTGTGTTGCTGCACTTGCACCCCCAGTTGATTGCCCTACGTCTCGTCTACCTATCGCTGCTTCTACCAGCGCGTAACGCCCCAAAATGGCCGAGAACCCGCAGGAAACGCACGTGCTCGCGGAGGAGGAGGACAAGGCCGAGAACTCGAGCTCCGACGACGACTCGTCCTCCTCCAGCTCCGGCTCTTCATCGTCCTCTTCGTCGTCGGACTCGGAGTCCGAGGACGAGGCGGACGACGCCAACGCTGGCGCGGACGCCGCCGAGGCCAAGCACGTCGCGCCTCATGGAGCCGTCTCGAGCCGCACGGGCCACGGCTACCCAAGTAGTAGCACGGGTCCGGCGCTGTCTGCGCCTCGTCCGCACGGACTGGCGGCCAATACGGAGAGTCTGAACGTGAACTCGACGCGAGCAGCGGCGAGGTTTAAAGCTGCAGAGACGGAGGCTCTGATGCCGCTGGGCACCCGCAAGAGAGACCGACGTACCATTGAAGAGATCCAGAGAGACTTGAGGGGCAAGAGAAAGAAGCCGCTCGGCACGCCGGCAGCGCGGTCCAGCCCTCCACCGCCGAAAGGGTCGCCCGTGAGGTCCCCCGAAGCTGAAGCTGTGGTGAACAGCGGCGCCCCGATGGCTGTCGGTGGACCATTGGGCCAGTTTGGAACGGCAGGACGGCTGCCAGTGAAGAGGAAGCCTGTGTCGGCGCATGACAGACTGGCCATGAAACTCAATGGACGGAGGAAAACTGCTGCCAAACCGAAGAAGCCTGCCAGCTCAAATGCTGGAAGCGCACCTGTACCACCCGTGTCGGTGATGACAAACAAAACTGTGACGAAACCCATGACTGCGACGAGCTCTGTGAGCATGGCTACAGGGAACAGTAGCAGCAGTGATCATGGAGGGGACACGGGGGGCGATGGTTACAGCAGCAGCGTTAGCAAGTCCTCGACGCCCTCAATCGACGGGAAAGTGGTTCGTGCGATGCTTCGTGCAATGCTTCGCTACGGAGACCTTACGGACGTAGGCCTCTACCCGACTGCTGCGAATTTTGCGGACGAGTATAAGATGCCAAGCTTCATTGAGAGATCGAATTTGCAAGCCACTACCAAGGTCTCCACCGATAAGCTCAACACTCTCGCGGATGATGTGGCTCAGAAAGCTAAACGTGCGGTTGAGGCACGACCACCGCATGACAACATCAAGATTGCTGAAGTTGAGGCACGATCATCACAAATTATTGAACGTCTGTACGAAAACCTTAAACTTCGTGTCGCTGTACAACGCGCGTTGCGGACTGCAGGATGTTCTTCAGGTAATGCACAAGTGAATGCTCAAGGAGCATACGTACTAGTAGCGAAACAGAGTGATCTGTCCATTCTAGGGGTTCAAACCCGGGACTTACCAAATTGGACTTGGGCCGAAAAAGAACACGACTGGACACAACGCAAGGATGCTGCGTTGCTTCTTGGTGTCTACGTTCATGGATTCGGAGGCTGGGAAGATATCCTGAATGATGACTTGCTCCACTTCCAAGGACAACGAGCTCTGAAAGGCGAACGCCTAAAGAAGCGTGCGGAAAACCTGCTGAAGCGGTTACCTGCACCTGACGTGGATGCTGGCGATCCACGCATTGTCCAACTTGCTAGTTCGCTCAGTTCTGCAGGCGCCAACTCGAACCAATCCTTGGGTGCACAATTTAGTGCCATCATTCATGGTGGGGCGGTTGGTGGAGGTCGAATGGCACGTGCTGCAGAGCGATTGGCTGCTCGACAACAAAATGGTGAAGACACAATCGGTTGGCGGCACGCTGGGATAAGCAACGGAACCGCCACATCCAACGGCCAAGGATCAGATGCTGGGCGTCAGCACAAAACACCGCCGATGAGATCACCAGTGCAAACAAATGCTGTTGACAATGAACCTGAAGAAGGAGAAATTGGTGGAGCATCGCCAGCGCAGTCTGCATTCTCTCGGCACAAAAGGCGATCATCCTCGGCTGAGGATGAAGACCGGGCATCCTCCAAAAAGAAACACCGCAATAGCAGCAGTGATACGCCAAGTAAAACAGAAAAGCGAAAGAACGAACACCGACGTGATTCCGAGACTCCAGCAGGGAGGAACTCTGCAGAAGATGCAGCTCCTTTGCCGCTCCTTTCGACCGACGAAAGTAATGAAAAATGGAAACCGAATAAGAAACTACGCGAAATTCGGCAAGTGCTCAAAAAGATGAAGATAATGGCTGATTGGTCCCGGAACCAAAAGGATGAGACTGTCGTCGAAAAGGTTTTTAAGTACGTAAGCACCATCGGAGAGGAGATCGATCGCATCGTGATGCAGCACCAAGATAGAGAGGAGGGGCACCATTCGGATGCGGCATCCCGGGAGGTTGACGAGCTTTGTACATGTCTGTGGACATACGCCGCGGGCTTCACACCATTCACACCCCAAGGTTTCGAGCGTCTCTACGACGACATATGTGCGGATGGTGATGCTCTCGTCGCAGCAAGATCATGACGCTGCGCAGAGGCTATCGCAATATAAGATTGGTTTACAGAAGGAGTGTATTCCAGACAACCAGGTGCGTGTACAGAGGTTTGAAAATTGGAAAAAAGCAGATAAACGTATCAAAAAGATCAATTGCATCCAGGTTGTGGACGTCAGCACGTACTTCGAAGTAGAACATATCACCTTCCGATTTGACCGTTTTTGGACCATGTCCCTTGCCAACGTCTTCACGGTGACCGTTTGCACTTGCCAATTTATCTCGAAAAGAGCACAGGGATGATGTCTGTGTTGCCAACGCTGTTGCAGCCTCCACCCACAGCGGAGGAACTGGCGCTCAAGGAGCAGATAACGCAGGCACTGACAAGTCAAGGTGTCTTGGCCAGGTTGAAAGCAGAGCTGCGCGCCGCAGTGTTTGAAGTTATGCACGAGCGCGAGGGGTTCGCGAAAACAACTGACTCCATAACGCCAAAGCTGAGCGACTTTCCGTTCGAGATCAGAACAACCGCTTTGGCTCTGATTGCTGAGTGTCTACATTTTTTTCAGTGGGAGCATGCGCTGCGTGTGCTGCTTGCAGAAGCCGATGCAGAAGACGAGCAACATGACAGCGCACAGCTGGCCAAGAAGCTTGGATTGGCAAGTAACCATTCTTCAGGTGACAAACCGACACTGTTTCAGCTCATCGAGTACAGTCTACTTGGAGACGAGAAAAGTGTTCGATCTGTCAAGCCAGTGGCTGCCATTAAGCACAACCAATTCGCCTTCGAAGAGGAAAGTGGCAATGTTTCAAGATCGGGGAGCGGTGCAGCACCAAAAGCACAGCTATGGGAGCAAGAGGACGATCTTCAATCCCCACCTGTAGAGTCTGAGACCATGGAGATAGAAACAAAGGGTAAAGAAGATAAAGATGAAGGTAAAGTTGAAGAAGCGGAGAGTAGTGTGGAGATCGAAGAGAGCATGGTAGAGGAGGTACCAAGTGGGTCCGATCTGGAGGAGTCAAACTTTACAAATTACGAAGATGAAAGCCAAGATTATCGCACCCAAGTAAGCATACAACCCACTGTTGACTCAACGCGACAGCAAGACAAGTTGCTAGATGAGAAGGACCAAGAAGAAAGCCATGGCAAGGATGGTCACGAAAGTGATGCTGAAGATGTTGTCTCATTGGCAGCTCCCCCTCCGGCGCCCGCAAAATTACCGTCATTGCCACCTCTGGGTAATACGCTGCATGTAGCGGTCGCAGGAAATGCAGAGGATGACTTTGATCCCGTGAGTTATAATGCCACCCGACCATGGTCTTATGGTCTCACTGTTATTACTTGTCTGGTGTAGGATGAGGAGGCAGAACGGTTGAAGAAGTTAGATGCGGCGCTGCAAGCCATGGAGGCAGAAGACGACACTGGCACACTCCAGCAGTTGAAAAAATCCTTGCAAATGGAACTTCAAGAGCAGGATAGTTTGCTGATTAGCGGAGGCCTTGGTAATGCGGAAGAGGACAGCGATGCAGATGCTGATCCAGAAACATCCAAGAGCCGAGATGAAGAAGGAGATGATGACGGGTATGGAAGCAGCGATTTCGAAGAGGAAGAAATTGCCAGGTAAGGAGAAACTTCTTCTTCGCCCTCATGTTATGAGAGAGCAGGCAATAATGAGCTGCTTTGCTTCTATTAGTGACATTTCTGAGGAAATGGAGTCTATGCCAGAGCTCTCAGATAAGGAAGGTGATAGTGAAGATGGAACAGCTATTTCGGCGGCAGAGCTCGAGCCACCCAGCAGACTTCGAAACGATACCAGGGTTGACAGTGAAGATGCGTTAAACAGCTACGACTACATTGAAGATGTAGAGAAGGATGGGTGGTAAAACACAGTGTGGCACCAAAACGAAAAGATGGGGTCACTACCAGCCCTTACACAGCATCAAAGGCGTTTTGTCTTGATCTAGGTCTATAAAGCAACTCGTCATGAGCCGCACGTCATTGACGTCGACTCACTTGCGCTTTCCGGCTCCAACAAGCTTGTTCAACAGGTTCTGGTCCTCGAAAGCCTCGGGGTGGATGAAGTAGTGGCGGTCGCGCGCCTGGAACGACACCATGGGGTGCATGGCCTGAGTCGGAGGCGACACATCGGACAAGCGGAAGGAGCTCTGCTGCAGCTGAGCGAACAGCGTCACCGTCTCCACCGTCACAGTAGGGTCCTCCTTGCTGTCCGTTGACGCGTCCTCCAGCCACATCCGCATCACGTACGGCTTGAACAGATAGTGGAACAGCGACGTCGTGCCCAAGCCGAACAGCATGATGGTGCCGCACATCGCCCACTGCGTGATCCAAGCACCGAATTGTATCAGCACAGCCCGCACCATGCCACTGCAATAGTCCTGCAGATGCTTACCTTGCCCACGACCGACGTGTCCTGCTCGCTCAGCACGCAAAGCACCGGCATGCCGAGCGACGTGAGGGTGCAGCTAGTGACCGACACGGCCTTCATCAGGCGCACAGCGCGAGACATGGGCGCCTGGTACACCTGGTTCTCCTCGGAGGCGATTGCGTCCAGTGGCTGCGTCTCCTGCTGCTGCTGCTTGGCGTCGTCATCGCTCGGGGACGAGCTGAAGTGGCGAGCGGTGGACGGCCCGCAGATTCCGGCGCTGCGACGGCGGCCGAGCTCGAACGAGAAGCGCTGAAACGCGGCGACGTTGACGGGGCGGACAGCGGCACGGGAGGCCGAGTGCAGCGAGCGGAGCGACGGAGACAGCGCGTCTGCGAGCCGCGCGGCGCGGTAGGAAGCGCGGACGACCAGCATCTTCGCAGCGTGTGGCTATCAGCACAGAACTGTACAGAACCTAAAGTGGATGTTGATTTGGAATCGATTTTGGAAAATCTAATTTTGAACGGATTAGATCGGTATACATGTACCGTATGTGAACGTTGTAAAGCGAAAAGGGTTGTCTCGCTAGCGTTTGATGTTGCTACAACTCACGCGGACAGCCAAACAACCCATGTGATTCACTGAGTGAAGCTGTCGAGCCAGGACTGGTATACGCGACGAAAGGCCCGCTGGCCAATCGATCTGATGCGTCCATCGGCAGTAGCGAGAGCTCTCACTGGCCTCGAAATGACCTGTCGAGCGGCGGTTCAGCGAGAGCACAAAACCGATTTGGTGTCCAGCTTCGATCGATTAACAGCGACGAACGAGGACGAACGCGTACCAACCCGCCACTGTTCGTGTACCGGTGATCACGGGGGGGCTCGCAGAGTGGATAACTTCTTGTGTCAAAGGAGAATATGATAACACCTCTGCGCCGCAGGTTGTCCTGCGCGACGCTTGACAATTGCCTTGTGCTGATCAGCCGGACTTCTCGCTTAAGTTCATTTTCCGATCCTGCGCCGAGTTGCGACATACAAATATTCGTAGTTGAAGTTTACTTGAGCGAGGTCACAGGCTTTACGCATCCCGCCCGGCTATGTTCAGTATCCGCTCGTTTCTAGCGCGTGTGTGTGGTGGAAGCCACCATCTGTTGTTTACTAAAGCTAGCGCAACGTCGATGTGTAGGTTCATTCGACGGCAACTTCGTTGGTGGCGAGGCTGGCTGAGGTGGATAACAGCGCCGCCACCTGGGGCGCTGCTGATAGTGTGTCGGCAGCCGATGTGCTCGCCAGCTTCACAGTCAGCCGCGCTTCTTCAACGCAAAGCGACGCTCCGCAACAAACCTTGAAGCAAGAGAGACAGGGCGCAGTTGCGCCACCGACGTCACTGCCTCCAGACCGACCCAGCAGGCTTCGATATTTTTTTCGTGTCCTTGCGGGTGTATCGGCAATGGCAGGTGTGTTCACTTGCCTGATCTCCGCTTGGCTTTGCCGTCCCCCTCCGTGAAGTTGCGCGTTCGTGCTCGGAGCCACTTCCCGTCGCCAGCTCCTCCGACCTGAAGCCCATTGGCTGGCTCGCCCGCCTCAAAAGCGACGACTCGCGGCTCAGCTCGCCGCCATCGGATTGACTGCCGTCGGCGTGACTGGTGCAGCTTCTTTTCGCCCGTCACCAAGTTGAAACCCTGGGAGCTTTTCCCTCCGGTTTTTGGCCAATACCCGAGACCCGGCGAGAAGAACAGATACCTACAGCGAGACCGCGTGACAGTCTCCACCCTAAGCCTCCTCACCCAAGCAGTGCTGCACACTCGCGCTCTCGTTCAGTCGCAGACTCGGGTCCGCCCCGCCCCTTTCGCGTCCCTCGCCGCATCGACCCCAAAGCTCCGTCACAAAAATGCACCAGCAGCAAGAGCAGCAGCAGCGCCGAGAGGGGAGCGAGGGACCGCCCCGCCGCTCGCTCGCGAGCTCGTTCACCGCGCAGGCAGGGGGTTACCAGCAGCAGCAGCAGACGAGCTTTTTGCAGTACTCCATGCCAATGGAGCCGTCGATTCGGAGCTACAACCAGCAGCAGCAGCAGATCTCCGGTCGCTATTGGCAACCGCCACCAGGCGTCGAAGCTTCGACGTCGAGCTACGGGAAGCAGCGGCAACACGTGGCCAGCTTGGGATTGGGCGAATTTGACATGTTGGATGCTAGCGCGGTGCGCAGCGGGGGTGATGCGGCGGCGGCACCGTCGGAAGCAGCGTCGGAGATGAGCATGGCCAGCTTCGACGTCCACTCGTTCCAGGACGGCTCAGCGGGGGCTGCAGGCGGATCCGGGATGGATACTACTGGGTTCCAGCCCACGGCAGGGGCGGCGTCGATGCAGTCGACGGAGCAGGGATCGGCGGCACCGACGAGGGTTGCTCCCGCTTCTGACGACCTGAAAACCAGAGCTTTGGTGGACGCCGCGTACGCGCCGTTTAGCCAGCTGCCCGATGAGCCCGACCTGAAAACCGAGAGACTCCCGAAAGACAAGAACGCACGATGCCAGTTCGATGGGTGTCCGAACCGGGCGCGAGTATCGCAGGCGTACGGCAATTTCTGCAATCGCCACGTGATTGTGTCACCCTGTGGCTTTCCTGGTTGTCGGGATAAGACCATGGATAGCGCTGCAATGTGTGCGAGGCACATGCAGCTAGGGAAGCAAGCTCTGCAAACGATCTTAGATGCTCGCACACAAAATGTGCCAGTGTGCAAAAGAGCCGGATGCTTTAAGAATGATCAAGGCCGAGGGTACTGCCGCGGACATGAAAAATTGCTGATGGCCACAGGACGACTACCGGCTCACATCAATAAACGCCGGCTCAACAGTGCTTACACCATGTGCAGTTATCCCGAGTGCAACAAGCATTCTCAGCGCCACCATTTGTGTCGTACCCATGGAAATTTAATTGTCAAACAAGCCCAGGAGCTGGCCGACAGACCAGGGGCGACAGAAAGCTACGAAGAAATACTTGCCCGGATGCAGAAAAACATACGGCGTTGCACGCACGAAAATTGCACCAAAAACTCACAGCGAGATCGACTGTGTACTATGCACTATAACGAGAAACACGATCTGCAAAGAGATGGTTCAACCCCGCCAAATACTGCTTCAAGTGGACATGACAACACCAGTTCAAGCCAACCCGAAACAGGGAACTGTGGTGCGAGCGACATCCGAGCAGTTGAGCGAACTCGCTGTGAAAAATCGAACTGCGTAAATTTGTCTTATGCTGCCGGCTTGTGTGTTGAGCATGCCAAGCAACACCAAAATTTGATTCAGGGTCGAGGACGGTATGATGACCCGTTTTCCTCTGACAGTAATAGTGGAATCTTTTCAACTGAAATGGAAAATGAAACGAAACAGGATTTATTCACCCAACACGAAAAGGCACAAGCTATTACCACATCCACTTCAGCAAGCACAGCCACGCTGACAAATATCGCTCATACTAAATGTATGAATCTCGTGTGCGACCGAGAAAGCTACGGGCGTGAATTCTGCGAGGCATGCCAAAAATTATTCTCACCACTTGTAGTAGCCATAAATGAAGACACCGCCCATTCCTCTGGATACCCCTTCAATAGCTCGACGACTGCTATGGATCAAGCAGAAGTAAAGGCTTTCCAGTGTCGTGTGAGCAATTGCGAACAAGACTGCGTCCGCGGTGGACTATGTGCGACGCATCTTCGAGCTTTCAAAACGGGTTTGTTGTCAGTGGATAACTTGAAGTTAGACTCACAGGCGCAGCAAGAGCGCCATGAGCAAGAACTGGCTGAGGCCGCGGCAGTCGCTGCAGCAGCGGTAGAAGCGAAACCTGCAAGCCCCCCTGCGTCCGGCAAATCGAGAAAATATTACTGCAAAGTTGATGGATGTGATAAACAGGCTCAAAAACGCAACTTGTGCAAGCGGCATTTTCGCCTGCAGGAAGGCACTTCTGCAGGTAAACCACAACCAGAGATCAGGCTGAGTGGACCGTCAAGAAGCTACGTGCCCCCGGCACAGCAATCTGAATTTTCCCAACCAACCATAGCGTGTCGCTTTCCTGGGTGTTCGCAAATCGCGTGCGGTGGCTCTCTGTTGTGCTTGACGCACTCTAAGGCGACGTTTTGTTGGCAACCAGGATGTGAGACCCTCGTGGACCACCCGCGATTCTGTGAGTTCCATGCATTTCGGCAGCAGTGCGCCTACGAAGGCTGCATGTACACGGCGGAACGAAATAGCAGCGGCTGCATGAATCACGCGATGGCGCGGCGGTGTCGTCACGAATTTTGCGGTAAATTCGCAGTGGGCTCGAACAGTGATTGGTGCCGCCTGCACCAGATAAGCTGCCAGGACTCTCCTTGCGCGCTATGCCGATTGCACATGCTATCTCTGGATGGGCTTACAACATGTGAAAACGAGAACAGTAATCGCAGTCGCTCCGATGCGAGCGCCTCAGTGTCCAGGGGGATGCCAGGCGGAGTCCATGGATTTGGCGGGGGCAGCCCGTTCGGCCGCAACCCGCGGTTGATGTAGGTGCGGCTGCAACGCACGAAGTAGTTTCTGTTGATAGGGGAGTGTGGTCTAGGCAGGGGTAGAGCACAGCAGCGGGTAAAACGCGCTGACGTTTTACATGCGCGGGCGGGGGGGGGGGGCACTTTATTGCCCCTCACCATACACGTCGCAGTGAACGTCACGGAGGTATCATCAATAATGGATCACTTCACATTTCCACGGCGATTTGCTCCAGGGGGTGTCCTCTGAACGTCCTTCTTCCAACCAGAAGGTGCGATCTACCGGGTAGTCACTCCCTGGTCGCCACGACGAGGGATTCTGCCGAGCTTCAACTCGCCGCCAGTCGACGCGATCGCCGTCGCCAGCGGCACCTCGAGCCCCGACCGCGGCGCGCATGGAGCGCATCTACTCGGCCTTCTTCACGTCGGAGCGGCGCCGCGAGCCGCCGGAGCTCACGGCCGCGGCGCTGGAGCTGCACAACGAGGCGCAGAAGACGCAGCGGCCGCCGCTGCCGCGCGCAGACGCCGACGCCGACGAGTCCGCGGCCGACGCCAAGCGCCACGCGGCCGCCAGGCGCCAGGAGCTGCGCCAGCTGGTCCGGAGCTGGGCCGGCGTGCGGAAGGACCTGGAGGCGGCGTGCCAGGCGGCCGCGAGGGCGTTCGTGCTGGCGTACGGGGCCAAGGCCTTCACCGCGGTGCTGCTGGCCTCGAGGAAGTGGAGCAGCTTGGAGTACGGCTACGCTGACGCCGCCAGGCTGCTGCTGAGAGGGGACACGCTGCGCTTCGGGGCGTTCTTCGGCAGCTTGGTGGGGGCCTTCCGAGTCACGGAGCTCGTGGCTCGGGCGGCGCGAGGCGGCCAGCGAGACGCCGTGAACCTGGCCATTGCGGGCGCCGTCTCGGGCTCGGCGCTGCTGCTGGACTCGCCCTCGAGACGCAGCACCATCTCGCTCTACATCTTTGTGCGCATGCTGGACGTGGTGTGTCGCCATTTCATGTCGATCGGCGTCTTGCCCACGTGGCGGTACTCGTCCGAGATGCTCTTTGCCGCCAGCAATGCTGCCATCATGTATGCGTTTGTTGTGGACCCGAGCCTATTGCCGAAGGTAGTCTGCTGGTGCCTGGGTGGACCGCTTTGTGTCTCGACTAACTCGGGACTGCTGTTTTGCGGCGGCATTTTTTTTTTACGACAGGGTTATTATCAGTGGATATGCCGCATTGGCGCCGTCAATCACCACGGCTTGGAGTATACCGTGAGGCAGCGGATGCGTGGCCAATTGGATGCTCACGGAAACCCTTTGCCGTTTCGATTGTGTCAACCGCACTATCACATGTACGTAGCGTTTGCGTGTTAGTAAATAGTTTCGTGCCCAGCTAACGGCTGAACTGTTGCGGCGACTGCTTCATTAGGGAGTCATGCGTGACACACGCGATCAAGGAATGGGTCAATGGCCTGGGTAGGTCGATGCAGATATACCTACCTGTTCACTTCCTCCCCGCCATGTTCTTCCGTTTCCAACAGCTTCAAGGAGCTCCTGTCTCTACAACTGCGCGGATCTCCTACGCGGCACTATGCTCGTCAGCGTTTCTCACTTCATACCAGGTTGGCTACCTTTTGTACCTTATAGTTGAGCTGCATCCTATGGCACTGAAGTTTGTGTGCTGTATACAGACTGTTGTGAAGCTGGTTGTTTGCACCGCGCGCAATGCCTTCCACCGGGACTTTGCTGCCGCCTCTCTCGCTGCCGGGGTAAGCATGTTACTTATTTGTGTAAGTTTCTCCCCGTCCGTCCTAACACGACTTTGCGCATATTTATCAGCTTGCAACGGGCGGTGCACTTTTCTTCGAGCACACTAAGCGCCGCTTTGAACTTATGTTGTATTGCTTCCCACGCGCGCTGGACATTGTGTGGCAACTTTTGAAACGCCGCGGCCTTGTCCGCTACGTGAAGCACAGTGAGGTAGTGCTCTTCTGCCTCTCGATGTCGCTCATAATGTCGAGCCCGGCACGTCATTTCAAGCCGACGTATCTCCGGATTTTGCGCTTCATTTTTGGTGGGGACATCATCTAGCTCAAGTTTGGACCCCCCAGTGTGCGATAAACAATTGATTTTGATGAAACCACTCCAACTAGGTCGGTGTGCACTTCCAACTTCATTTTGAACATTAGCACTAATTCACGGCAACTTAGTTGTAATCCAAGTCGTTCAGCACAAACATATCTAGCATTTGCTTGGCCTCCGCAGGTTGGGTCAAAGGCACGAGGTGGCCCGCGCCCTTCACGGTCACGTACGACATCCCCTTGAAAGCCTCCACGAAGCCCCCTGTTTGCTTAGAGTCTTTATCTGCGTAAGTCCAAGCCGCTCGTGGTGCCAGACGAGGAAGACCTAGCGACTCAACTGCCCAAAGTCCACCAATAGCATTGCAAATCATGTCTGCATCGCCGTGGTAGATCACACCTTTGACCCCACTTTCAAGCAGCTCGCGCCACAACGGCGTTACCTCGGTATTCAGGGTTGGAGTGTACTTCAACATTTGAGTGTGTTGGAGCATAGAATGGCCGACTCCGAGTATCGACCCCAGCGTTTTCATGGTCGCAGTGGTCAACGCATCGCCACTCCAGTGCGCCAGCGCTGGGTTAGCATGCAACGCATCGCGAACCTCGGCCAAGTTAAAGTACGATTCGAGGTGTTTCGTGTCAAGGCACAAATCCATTGTGTTTCCAATCGGGTGCGGCATTTTGCCCGGAGTTGAAGGCGTTAAAATCTCCTTCGCCAGGCGTTGAATATCCTCCTTCGGCGAGCCGGCGCATGAGCTGTACACATCGTACGCGTTGATGCGGTCGTAAACCAGAGTAGTGAACATGTCCATCGTAGCGGACGTGCATTCGGGACTGATAGTATCGCTCATACCAGGCGCCATGAGCGGGCCCTTTTCAAATTCGTGGAGACCAGGGCAGCTGGCTTGGTACTTCTGGTACAATTCTGTGCTCATAAGACCGTGGTAGTACGCGAACATGACCGTCGAGAGTCCCATGTACTCGTTCACGCCGTTCCCCACCACGAACTTCTTCAAGTTGATGCGGTTGGCCTTATCGGCCGTCGCCGCGTTCCCTTTCACAATGGCTAGTGCCGTCGTCGGCACGTAAATGCCGCCGTAACTCTCCCCCGAGACGACAAAGTCGTTCTCCCTTAGCCAGGGGAATTTCCCAAAGAACTTCTGCAGCGCGTCGTACAGATCCTGGGCCTGCGAGAGATCGTCCGCCTCATACACCCCGCTCGAGTTGTAGCTGAACCCGACGCCCACCGGCGACTCAACGCACAGCAAGTTGGCGCGCAGGTTCCACGCGAACTCGTTGACGCGGAGCGTCTTGCCGTCCTCGTTGACCAGCAGCGGCCCGTTCTCCGAGAAGCAGCCGGCCAGCGAGCTGGACCCGGGCCCTCCGTTGAGCCACAGCAGCACGGGGTCCGTCTGCGGCGTGGGGCTCTGCGACTCGGCCAGGAAGTAGAAGGCGTGGCCCCCGTTGTTGAGCGGCAGGTACCCCGAGAAGAGCCGCGCGGCGTAGTCGGCGGGCTTGCCGGCCAGCGCCAGGATCTCGTCCGCAGAGCCGGGGAAGGGCGCGCCGGGCAGCTCCGGCGCCTCCGCGTCGGCCGAGTCCTCCATGACGGTGGGCTCGGCCTTGCGCTCGGTCGTGCGGATGAGGTTCTCGGTCTGCAGCGAGCGCTGGAGCGTGACCATGAGGTCGCCCACGACCAGGAACAGGAGGCAGGCCACGCCGTAGCGCAGCACGCGCCGGCCCGTCGACGACAGCAGGCGGCGAGAGCGGCCCGCGGCCGGCGGCGTCTGGCGCGCGCGCAGCCCGCGCGTGAGCGGCAGCGTCTCGTTCAGCGGGTCGGAGCGCAGGTACATGGCGCGAATCAGGTCGATCGTCGCTCCTCGCGGTAGAAAGCGAAGTGATGCGGAAGCTGCAGCGCTCGCATGGAGCTCGACGGCGATTGGAGGAGCCGATTGCTTTCGATTCGAATGAATGTTTTTCCTGATTCGTGAACACCATAATTTTAGGTTTCCTTTGCAAGGTGTAAACCGTGATTCACGGTTTACACATGGCGTGATGGGTCAGCGGAGGATGGCATGCGCCATGTACAGTACATGTACAGTACCTCCGCTTGGAACCGCCCACTATGGCGGCCCACTGCGCGGCAGTGCAGGATACGTTCGTTGCTTGGTGGCACGTTGGTGACGATGTGATATGGGCGAGAGCAACACAGTGCGACCATCGCGTTGACGTTGCATGCGCTGGCTTTGCGGAGCAGCGAATCGGAACGCGTTTGGGTTGCTACTGGCATGCGCTCCGACCCGCTGCTGCCGAAACGAGCGCATTACCAATCCCGGGAGTATCTTCATAAGTGTGACTTAACGTGTAAACCACACTCCATTCCGCCGCTGCACTGCATTCAGCAGCCAGAGCCCAGTGTACTGTATATCGTTGTTACATAGATCCCTATGTGTGGTGAGCTCTTGCACCATGTCGTCCATGGTACGGCGCAGATAACTTTTCCTCCTCCCTTTCTTTTCCACTCTGTGCTGGAACGGGTTGTACATAAGTATTAATAGTGCTGTCAACCTCACCTTACTAACCTTCAACCCGCCGCATGCTAAGGTAAGGCTAATCTCGCCTCCCTTACCTCGTTAACCTCCCACATACAAAATTGAAGATAAATGCAAAATGCAACTGGCAGCATCCTCCTCCAGCTTCGTCGATTACCTGAGACTGCATGAACGAAGCGTGTTGCAGGGCAGCTTAGAGCTTCCGTGAGGTAAGTTTGGACGCTCAATCTAGTGCTTACTCAATGTATCCCGTCTTATTGTGTGGACTTTGTTGCTGCGAATGCATGTAGCTCGGCTTTTCCCTCGTGCGCAGCGATATTGATGACCAACAACGAGCAGATAGACATCAGTCCGACAGCCTCAGAAGACTACTCGTTCTAATGCACGTTCTTGGTGCCCCCCGACACGGCTGGAAGCGCGTGGGAGTCATGGGCATACACTTCCTCGTGCAGCGCGCACGCACGCCTGTGACTCCGTTCGAGACGCGGTAGTACCAGGTAGTATTGGGCGGCAAGATCCGAGCTGGCGCGTCCGAACTGCTGATGCTGTAGCGCTTCCCGTTTCAGTCCGTGTGGATCGCAATGTATATTGTGCGCAATGCAAGCGCATGACAATTTACAATAATTATTAATTATCGGAAAACCTACGGGCCATGATTTTAGGAGTATGATTAATGCATGTTTTAGACCATGGTTTGCCCAAGCCGGTAATTTTAAATTTCTTACCGTTTTTAACTGAGACCCCGTGAAACAAAATGTTACTTATCAACATTTTTGCGTTTTCGAGAAAACGGCCTTTAAAGACAGACCATCCGATTTCGTACCTATACGAAGTTTCGAGAAAACGGCGATTTTCGTTTTGACCAGAATAAATTACGGTCGGTTCTCAACTAGTGGCTGCGAGCGCAGCAGGACTTAACAGCATGGACTCCTTACAAGGCCACCCTCCGAACGATGCCTCCCTCCCCTCTTCGGTACCACATGACGACACTTTGGATCCCCATTCAGATGAAGCGTCAGACTCAGAATACGACGACAGCTCTGACAGCAACTGGTCTGGCGGTTCTGCGGTCGAGTCTATTGCACATGACGACGACTACGAGACACAGGGAACCCACGCCATCTGAAGCTGCTCAGTCTAAGGACACGAAGCGTGCGCGTTTAAAACGACGCGCAGACATGGTTGCTGAGGCAAAGCGAGTACAAGATGAACGAAACAGCGCCCCATCGTTTGTCGATCAACTCCAAGGGGTAATGGAAGAAATTGAAGAGTCCGGGCGCACACAGTCCCAGGCGAAGGAAACCTGCGCTTCTAAACCAAAGAAAAAGGCACGGAAGGCCTCATCTGCGTGAGTTTCTAGCTGTAGCACGCCTTCAAAACAAAATGTTACTTACATACGGGTTGCCAATTCAAAATGTTACTTACACTCACACGGTTAAATCAAAATGTTACTTATCGAGAGAGGTGCTGATTGTGAAGCTTCCAAGACTGATGACAAAATGAGCGTTTTACACCTAATTCCTGATACAATCCTCAACATAAAATACGCAAAAAATATTTTGTATTTTTAAATTACGCGAGAGATAATTTTTTCAGAGGCGCATTGCGAAAACTTTTATTAGACAACCGGGGCCCACCAAGGGCTTAAAATGACCGCAAGACGCTGAACTTATTTAGTTCAGCGTCTTGCGGACATTTAATTACTTTTGAAACCAAGACCACCACGTGATCTTGGTTTCAAAAGTAATTAAATGTGGATTAGTAACATTTTGTTTCACGGGGTCTCAACTACGGTGCTGCAAAGCCACTCATTCCTGCCACGCGTTAAAACGCAGTTCCCTCGCTCCCGCCGCGACCGATTCTGCCGCCCCCGCGCCACCAACGTTATCGGCGCGCGTGTCTCGGACCTACTGCCCCCCCCCCCGTCCACCTCTCAGAGCTCCTGCAGTACGGCAGCGGTATGTTCGATGGAGGTGCTTTTGCGTCGTTGATAGAAGAACTAACGTGATTGACTGGTCAGTGCTTTTGTGTTGTGGTTAGCTGTTGGTGTAACGGGGTTGTGCCATGTCGCTCTTCCCCTGGTGTGGTAGACACTAGTTATGTGCTACACATGGGTACACGGGGTTGGAGTGCCCGCAGCCACCCAATGGGGGGCTGGTGCATATTATATAGGTTTCACGATAGGTAACAGTTAGTCTGTATTGCAGGCCAGATTTGACCATTATCTATTAATACACTCACTTACTTGCTACGAGTAAAAGCCCCTTAGGCCAAGGCTTAGTGAACTGCCGTTCACTTGGAGTTTGTATACTCCTGAGGACCGTGTCCTCTGCACAAGGTGCTGTGTACCCCGTCACACTTGGTAGCACTTGTAGTCAATCCGACACCTACGCGGGTGGATTGGACTACCTGAATCCTCTAAGGGCTTAGACGGTAAGCCAAGATGGATCGAGGGGAGTTCCCTCACCTGACCGACTCTCAGTTCGAGTCGGTCTGTAAGATGGCGGCCATCTTTGGGACGGACGCCATCCGTACCCTGGCGACGGCGACGCCCGCCGAGCAGGTCGAACGCGTGACCGCGTTCAACGCATATGAGCGAGGGTTGATCGCTCATGTGAGGAGTAGCCTCCAGGCCCAAGCGACCGAGCCGAGACCGGCGGGTCCAAAGCCGCTTCGGCTTAAGGTTACTCCCTTTAAAGGGAAGGAGGGAGAGAACCTCCACTTCTGGGTTCGAGAGGTAGAGCTCGCGATGGACGCGGCTCTCGTCTCGAACGAGCGACTACGCGTCGCTTTTGCCCTCTCGCATCTTAGCGGTCGGGCTAAGACTTGGGCGTATACCCGAGAGGCGACATCGCCTGGATGTTTTTCATCCTGGTCGCAGCTCTGTGAGCAGCTGCGAGCCGCGTTCCTTCCGGCGAACTACGAATATCACCAGCGCTCACGCTTTCTTGGCTGCAAGCAAGGGAAGCGTGAGCTGCATGAGTACATCCAAGAGATGCGTGTACTCACTGCGGCTCTGGTGGGAAATCCCCTACCTGAACACATCAAAGTGACTGTGTTCATGGATGGCCTGATAGTTGGCCCGGCACGCACGCAGCTGTTCCGCGTGCATGCCAACACGATGGATGAGGTGATTCAGATCGCTCTTCAAGAGGAGTACAACCATCGACAGGCCCGTACTCCGGCCACTGCCTGGCAGGGCAACTCTGCGCCAGGTAGTGCGCAGGGTGGTAGCCCAGGCAATGGAGCTACGCGTGGACCTGTTCCCATGGAACTGGGTCTAGCCGAGCAGCGAGATATCCACTGCTTTGGCTGTGGAAGGCTGAGGCACATGAAGCGTGTCTGCCCAGCCAGAGGACAGCAGATGCCGTCCTTCGGGAAGTCCTCAGGCTCAAAGGGTCGCGTGCAGCAGCCGCGACCCAAGAGCCAGGGAAATGTAGGACAACAGTAGGGGCGGGGTGCCCTACTGGGGAAGATCTAAGTCTTCATGATGGGCGTGTGGGAGGCACACGCCATGGAGACTTAGCCCCTGAGATTCTCGGAACTCTCGAGTCGAGGAAGAACAGTGACAGACTGCTGGTTGTACACGGTCGTGTACGGGGGTACGAGTACCCCTTCCGAATTTTAATTGATTCGGGGGCGTCAAAGAACTTCGCACGCCGTCAGTCGGTGGCAAGAAATGCCGACAAGTGTGCTGACGCCCTGAGGGAGAACTCGGGCGCCGGGCTAGTCTCAGTGAGACTCGCCAATGGATCCTTGGTGGCGGTACCAACGGTCCTGATGGATCTGTCTGTCAAGTTCGAGGACTTTGACAGTACAGAACGGTTCATTGTCCTCGAGATGGACAAGTATGACCTGATCCTGGGTATGCCATGGCTTGAGAAGCATGAGCTCTGGATCGATTAGCGCGGCAAAGCCATTGGGGCTAGTCAGCCCGCTCTTTCTGACAGAGCTTTGGCGAGTCATGTTCCCATCTCTGTCAAGATCAAGGGCGTCCATCAGGACCGCCAGGGTGCTTCAGCACCCGAGGAGTTTATGGGAGTCGCCGAGGTGTTCGGCATTCCCCAAGAAGTCACAGTGGACTCTGTGAAGGAGAGCGCGGAAGCGCCTCCAGGTGTAAAACCGAGTAAGCCTCGAGAGGCTTCACGGTCGGGTTGGGCTTCATGCCCTGCGTGCGGGGCTACTAAGTCGGTAGACCCTGACGCGGGTAGTCGTCGTGCCGTACGGGCTTCGACAGATAAGGTGCTGCGGGCTGCACACCAGGTGGGTAACTTAGTTCCACCAGAGCAAGGGATCCCCCGAAGGGAGCCCAGCGTGGGTAACGTAGTTCCACGCGGAGTTAGAAAGGCTTTGATAGCCTGGGAGGCTAGGGACACTGCCTCCAACGTGAGTAACTTAGTTCCACGTGAGCCTGTAAAGGCGAAGCAAAAAGGGAAGGTCGGGGAAGACGCTTCCTGTGTGGATAACATAGTTCCACACAAAGCCAGTATGGCATACGATGCCCGGGATGAGGCATCGTCGGACGTGGGTAACATAGTTCCACGTCGGGGCCGGCACCGTAGACGTCGACACCGCAAGTCGGGTCTGCGGTCGCAGACCGGAGTTGCTCAAGGCGACTCGGAGCCGAAGGCTCCTCAGACGCGGTCGTCAGACGGACACTATCACGTCTTGGATAGTGAGACCGGTCTCCGTGTCAAGGCGGACGCCGTCCAATTGGAGGCACTGCCTGAGGTTGCAG
>BSXT01000767.1:0-30426 GCA_030267785.1 Phytophthora fragariaefolia | reverse complement strand
CACGACCGTGGGCGGCACATTGACCGGGACGGGGATGAACTGCGGCACTTCAACGGGGACGGGAATGGCGATCTTCTTGACTTTCTTCACCACGCGGTGGTGATCGTGGTTGTGGTGATGGTCGTGGTCGTGGAACTCCATGTCTTCATCGCTTTTCGTTGCTGGAGCGTCGGCGCTCTGTCGTAGGCCGCGAAGCGCAGGCGCCTTCGGGGTGACTTGTGCTCCGTCCGTGGAGGCCAGGAGGCTCAGCGCTAGGAAAGCAGCAACGGTGGTGGTGGTCTTCATTGTCGGTGTTGAGAGGAAGGCTGCTTTGTCGTTCGCAAGTTGAGGAATGTGAGGCAGGCTGCTTGTAGTAATGTCTCCACGCGATTGCAGGAACCGGAAATGAATGATATGGAATGACCGAGACTGATGGCAAATAATATCAAAATAATGATGGAGAAACGTGACCACATCCCGTGGCATTGCTGCTTCGTTGCGTCACGGACTCCGATGATTCGAAGGATACTCATTTTTCATATTTTCTCGAAGAAGCAAACCGATCATGCGTGGTCCCAGCATTGTCATCGCCATAACATTGGTTTTATCAGAAGACTCTAGTGCGAATGCAAGATTCCACTTGCGCCGTGTCGAAGACTTTGATACCGTGATTACCGAGAATGCTGCCTCTAGTGCCAGTTTACCGTCTTTCGATATATTTGGTACGCTTGGAGATGCTCGTAGTCTCGTGGCTGCTCACCATGTCAGACGAGTTCACAACACAACTTCGATGACAGCGTCTATCGGTCCTATCAATACTCTCCATAGTAATTCCAGCATTGTTGTGACTTCAGAAGACCCAGCGAAGGTTAATACAGGACTTGATGTCCCGGAACTTACATTTCAAAGCAACGCTGCGATATCTGATGTTCCTGTATCGTCAATCTTTGATGAAGGCTGTGAAGTGTCAAGTGTTCAATTACCGATTATCGAAGTCGAAATATTGGGGGAGCTTGGAAGAGGAAGCAACATCTATACTCGGGCTTCCTTATTGCATGAAGAAGTTGTGACTACTGGTGAGATGTCTGAGACCCCCGACCTTTATCAGATACTACACACAGGGTATGGTGCGAAGGCCTCCCGTCAAGGAAACCATGGACAACCAGCTCAGTTGCACCACCCTCGCTTCTTTGGAAATCCTCGAACGCGCTGGGTGGGTATCAACAGGCTGCCCCTATATCCTTTACGCATGCAGCGGAAGTCGCAACTGATGAACCAGATATATTCAAGATAAGCATAGCTTGCTTGTCCATTCAGCACACAAGCACAAGGGAGCCCAAATCTCAAAAATTGGAAGAATTCGATCCCTCTTAGGCAAAACTCAAAATAAAACTGATCTCCACCAATCCTGCTAAGCTAGCGCTATTCGTTCATCATGTCTGGCGAAGTATCTTGAAGGAAGCTAGGTCACTGCTGCTTACGACTTCGAGCGCATCTCGTGGGGTGCCACAAACACCTTGAGGAATCCGCTTTCCTTCTTGGCGATGCGAGAGTACGCCCCGGGGACCTCCTCCAATGCCAAGCGGTGCGAAATCAACACCGATGGGTCGAGTTCTCCACTTTCGATGGCGTTGAACACCTGGGGGTAGTATTTTTGCGCTGGGGTGCGACCAGCATGCACCGTCACACTCTTCATCGCAACGTGACCAATTGGGAACGACTGCACCGAGCACATGTAGTCTGACACAATCGAAATATGGCCGCACTTGCGCACTATCATCAGCAACTCCTTGAACGTATCCGCTGGCTCAGGCTGAGTTTCCATGCCAATCGTCTTCTCAAGCGTCGCCACCCAGCCGCTCGAGGTAGAGCAGCCACTTGCGTCAATTACAGCGTCCGCGCCTGCAGGTGGTAGCATCCGCTGTAATTTAGCCACAACCTGAGCGCAAGACAGCTCCCGCCGATCCACCACCTCCAAGTTCATGTGGTCATGAGCAAACTTGAGTCGCTCTGGGCAGTGTTCAACTCCAAGCACAGTCTTCGCTCCGCGTAGCTTGCACCAGTGGGCTGCTTGCAACCCAATAGGGCCAAGACCCCAAATGACGACAGAGTCGCCTTTCTTCACCTTCGCCATATCCACAGCGTGCAGCGCGGTCGAAGTGGTCTCCACTCCTAGCAGCGCCTTGTCGTCGCTTACGCCTGGCGGAAGCTTGAAGCAGTTGATATCGCCGTATGGCACGCGGACATACTCGGCCTGCACACCGGGGACATTCCCCAGCATGCGAGTACTACCAAGTACAGCAGCAGGGGCCCAGCCACCATAGGTCTGCTTAAACTCCTGCGATGAATTCGTGCAGTTGCACGAAGCGTACTCCTGACGACGGCAGTGCTTGCATTTCCCGCAAGCGAGCACAAAGCTCACAGCCACGCGATCGCCTTGCTTGATCTCGTGCACATCGGCGCCTACGCTCTCCACGACACCAACAGCTTCACTTCCTAGCACCTGATTCTTCTCCAGACCAGCAGCATCACCACACACATCCGTAGCGAAATCCGGACTGACCGAGCACGCAGTGACCTTCACCACGACATCGGCCGCTTCCATGATCTTCGGTTTGGGGACGTGTTCCATCTTGACGGACTTGCCCGTCCACACAACAGCGCGCATGCAACCAGCCGGGTCCTTGGAGCACGTTCCTTGCCCGTGCGTATGCGCAGTCGACATCATCTTGCTAGCAGCTTCCATGTTAGTAGATTCTTACCCGCTGGGGTGCCTTTGCTAGTGTCTCCGAGTTGGCAAAAGCAGATCTGAGGTCAATCGGGGCGTACATGTATTGGCCACTAGGTCCGAGAGCGATACGGCGCGACATTATCTCGCCCCGGAGCATCCAACTTGAAGCTTGCAAGCTTGCCGTATCAAGATGGATATTCCACCGTTGGATTGAACGCCGTTTCGCAATAGACTATAGAAGGTTTTATTGATTCTCACAGGTATGGTTTCCTAACGGCTTCAACTTAGCCCTGTCATGCATGCGAGGCTACAGGGTTCTCCAGAAGGAAACGACGACACTCAATCCCCGTCCCGGGGCTCCCCCATTCTTCTAAAGCTCTCCAGCTCAACTGTCGGAACCATACAGCCCCCAAGTCAACGATGAAGCTTTCAATAATCACCCTTTTTGTCACCGCGGCTGGATTGGCAGGAGGGAGCTCTGCTGACGCGCATGACGGCATTTTGCAGCGCAGCCTTCGCGTTGCGACTTCGTCAGAGGAGAACCTACGTGACGACGAACTAGGTGCAAGCGAGGACTTTTGGGGTCCTTGGCACAGCCACTACGCACAGGCACAGAACGATCCACCCAGCTACGGCACCAGCTCTGCAAGCGGCAGCGGTGTGCTCGAACCCTCCGTTGGAGACCTCCCAGCAGCGGCAAAGGAGCTGCTCGACAAAGTCGAGACCGTGGCAACCGCCGCAATGCCTTTCAATGTCGAGGCCGCCACATCGCACTTGCTTCTCGCGGGCATCGTGGTCGGTGCCCTGTTCGTGATCGCGATCGCTGCCGTGCTCATCGGCGTGCGGCGACAGCAGATGAGCGAGCCGATGTTCGGCCCCGTAGAGCTGGTGTCCGACCTGCCGGAGCCCATGACCACTTCGGCCGGCGACGACGGGTGCGATGCGGGCTCATCTAGCAATCGCAGCGAGGACGGCGACGAGGCAGACACGGGCGTGACGGTCCTCTTCGGCGAGGAGGAGGAGGAGGAGAAACAGGAGGAGAAGGAGGTCGTAGACGACCTAGCAGCAGCTTAAAGCTCCACCAGGCCCAAATATCAAATGCGCTTTTCCATTCGTCAATGACGCGCGCGCCTCCAGCGCCGCCATCCATCACCCCAAATCGAGCCTGCAGCGCTCGAGTCTATGGCGCAGCAAAGAACAGGGCTTTATGGGTGGGTGTGCCGATGATCTGTGCACTGGGCGATGTTACCCAACAAACCGAGCGAACCAAGCAGCACGGGGGCAAGGATGGGCACAGATGTTGCTCCAGAGTTGCGCGCAAGTTGCTAAGTTGCCACGGGGGCACTCGTGCCCACTATACTATACGAATCTCAAGACTGAGTGGTGCTTGGAGGGCTGAGCGCTCGCAGCACTTGGCCCCCAGGGCGTGACTTCATAGTTTGCCCCGTAAGAAGCAGAGCACTCCCCCCCTCCTACCAAGAATATTCGAAATGGCTCTGCGTCGCGTCCTGACCTCCAGCAAGGCCTTCAAGGCGGCCCCGAGCCTGCTGCGACGCTCCATGGCCACCGTGGCCGACGAGATGACCGTGCGTGACGCCCTCAACACGGCCATGGACGAGGAGCTCGAGCGCGACGAGGGAGTCTTCCTCTTGGGCGAGGAGGTCGCCGAGTACAACGGCGCGTACAAGGTGTCCAAGGGCCTGTGGGAGAAGTACGGCGACAAGCGTATCATCGACACGCCCATCACGGAGCAGGGCTTCACGGGCCTGGCCGTCGGCGCTGCCTACCACGGCACGAAGCCCATCGTCGAGTTCATGACGTTCAACTTCGCCATGCAGGCCATCGACCAGATCATCAACTCGGCCGCCAAGCAGTTCTACATGTCCAACGGTGACATCAGCGTGCCCATCGTCTTCCGCGGCTCCAACGGCCCCGCCGCCGGCGTCGGTACGTATCTTTCTCCCCCCAGCTTTTCTTCCCATCGCTAGCCGCGCTAACCTTGTCATTGCTCGTGTTGCACCTCCCCAGCCGCTCAACACTCGCAGTGCTACGCCGCCTGGTACGGCAGCGTGCCCGGCCTCAAGGTCGTGGCCCCCTACGATTCGGAGGACGCCCGTGGTCTGCTGAAGGCTGCCATCCGTGACCCCAACCCGGTGGTGGTGCTCGAGAACGAGCTGGTGTACGGCGTGTCGTTCCCCGTCTCCAAGGAGGCCCAGGACAAGGACTTCACGATTGAGATCGGCAAGGCCAAGATCATGAAGCCCGGCAAGGACGTCACCCTGGTGGCCTTCTCCCGTATGGTGGGCGAGGCTCTCGAGGCTGCCGCCGCCCTCGCCAAGGAGGGCATTGATGCCGAGGTGATCAACCTCCGGTCGATCCGCCCGTTCGACCGTCAGGCCATCATTGACTCCGTGAAGAAGACCAACCGCATTGTGTCCATCGAGGAGGGCTGGGGCCAGCACGGTATCGGCGCCGAGATTGCCGGCATCATCATGGAGACCGAGGCTTTCGACTACCTGGACGCTCCCCTTGAGCGTGTGACGGGCACGGACGTTCCCATGCCTTACGCTGATAACCTGGAGAAGCTGTGCCTGCCCCAGGTTGAGGACGTTATTGCTGCTGCCAAGCGCACGCTGGCCCGTAACCTGTAAGCGAAGCACCTCAAGAACCTCGAGGAGCAGACCATGGACGACGTCATCGTCCCCATCTCGATCTGATCTGAAGAACCTCGCGCTATGAAGGAAAGCAGGGCGAGGGCTGAGCATTTGCTCACTCGAAATAACGCAGCAAGAAACATTGTGCGGAAGAGAAGGAGAGAGTGGTGGTTGACAGTCGGAAGGGTGTAACTAATCGAGCCCGATAGACCACAACGTACGCTCCAGTACTTTATCTAGTTTTTTTGCGTTGTTTTTAGAATTGCTAACAGTAGCTGGTGCGTCACTGGTACTGTAGTGCACGAGTACATGTAGTACTGTAGTAGTACATGTAGTACCTGACACAGCGCTGCGTGAAGTCGTCGCATTTCTATCCGTTCGAGTGTCGAGTTGAAGGGTGAGCGTGTCTGATTCCGTTCAAAAGCTTTAGTTCGAAGTACATGTACAGTAGCCTTCACGTATCCATAGAATCACACGCAAAAACACACAATGACATTCGGCCCCTCCCCGTTCTAGGCTTACTCTTTATGTAATACGAAAACTAGTATCTCCTCCGGACGCGCCCACTTTGTCGGCTTAGAAGCCGAACTCACCGAAGAAGTCGACATCCTTCTTGGGCTTCTCCTCTTTTACAACGGGAGCTGGGGGAGCAGCTGTGGCGACAGGGGCGGCAGCGACAGTAGACGACCCATTGCTGCTAGTAGCCGACGCAACAGATGAAGAAGAGAGCCCCAAGAGGTCGTGACTGCTACTGTTCGCACTGGACGACGACGACCCAAACAAATCGGAAGTCTGCGCGGGCTTGGGCTGTTGAGGCGGCGCGTAACAGTTGCTGCTGTTGGCGTGGTTGCTACTGCTGCTGAGCTGCGAATCCAACCAGGAGTCGTTGTCGTGGTCACGGCTCGAGGTGCTCGTGGTACTGCCGCTGTTGCTACCGATCCCAGTGTATTTCCCGGTCGTCGACAGTTCGGCGTTGGTGCGGGGAAAGGAGCTGGGCATGCCGTTTGAGTTGCCGTACGCGTTGCCATTTCCATTTACAGCAGTTTGTGCGGTTTGCAAGAGAGCCGAGGCGCCGGTAGAAAGCGCTGACCAGCCCGACGTGGCAGAGGACTTCACATTGTTCGAGAGAGCTGGGTCCTGAATAGCACTTGAGACGTACGACCAGCCAGAAGACACCTTCGACCCCAGATCTTGGTCTTTGACAATGCTCGCGGCAGAGCTGGCAGCAGACGTGACCGTGCTGGTGAAATAGCTCAAGGCTCCCGAAAGGTCTCCGAAGCCGCCAGCAGGGGCTACCGGCGCGCGCGTCTCGCCGCCGCTTCCAATGCCCTGCATCCCGTTGCCGCCGAACTTGGCGGCCATGCGCGCACGCGCTTCCTCGCGCAGCTTCATCTGACGGGCCACGTAGTCCTGCTCGGACTCGCCCTTGAGCGCCTCGACGCCGCGCGTGTCGCCACCAGCAGAACCACCACCAGAGAACGAGGCCGAGGAGAAGGAGGACGACGCCGGCTTGCGCATGCTCGGGTCCCACTGCGGCAGCGATGGCGGCGAGCGGCCCTCGGCGATGGCAGTGAGCCGCTGGCGGTAGGCTTCGGCCTGCGGCGTGTTGTACTTCTCGCTGATGGAGAGGTCGGTGGGTACGCCAGCGGCGGAGAAGGCGGCGCGGAACGAGTCGTTGCCTCCCTTCTGCATCTGCAGCACCTGCCAATCCGTCCACGAGTCCATGGTGACCGAGCGCACGAACGAGATGTGCACGCCCAGTCCGCGGTGGCGGCCCGAGCACTCGAGGCACATGAAGGTGCCGTACGAGACGGTGGCCCACTGCGGGTACGGCGCGTCGCAGTCCACGCAGCGCTGGAGGAGGGAGAGCGAGCGTTAGTCGGACAGGTCGGCGGCGGGAGGCGCAGCGCCGCACGTACGTTGTTCCCTGGCAGGCGCCGCAGCTCCTGCTGGGTCTCCATGGGCATCTGGTGGGCCATCGTGTCGGTGTCGGGCGGCGCGGCGAGGAGGGAGGGGACGGAGCCGCCGGGCGACGGAGAGGCAGGAAGACGATGAATCAAAGCGAGCAGGATCAGCCGTTACGCGGTAACTGAACACTGCCGCCGCGTGAGTGGCTAAAATTAGGCACATGACGGCCCAATCAGTTGCTGCCAGGAAGCCGGACCAAGAGACGGGACGGGGTCAAGATACCTTTTTTTTTAGTCTTCACATTATTATCAGTGACGCCGGAAGGACACGATGCGCGTGCGCTGCGGCCGCTTGAGGGCCTGGAAGAGCAGCAGGTTGAGCCCCAGGAAGCTGCCGACCACCAGCGCCACGTATGTCGCGAAGTCGTTGTAGCCGCGGCCACAGATCATGTACCACGAGTTCTCGTACAGCAACTGCGTCACCGGATAGTTGCACAGGTTGAACTCCTCGTCGAAGTCGTGTACGCACAGATACTTCTGGCGGCGGTGCTGCATCCCGATAAGCGAGTAGAACGACTCGCTCTCGAAGCAGTTGCCCAGGGGCTGGTGGGTTCCCAGAGACACAATCTCCGTCGGGTTGATGAACAAAACCAGCAGCACCAGGACCAAGTAGAGCAGGCATGCCATTTGGTTCACAGCGTGGTCGATGCACGGGTACAGCCAGTCGCTGTCGTAGAGGTCGACAGGCTCCAGAGCCTTCTGCACCTCGGGTGAGTCTGCAAGTCAAATCACGAAGTATAATCAGGAGACTCGTCGCCTGTCGAGTTAGTAAATCACTCCATGCGCACCTCGTTCTCGGTCCGCCATCCAAAAGAGTAGAAGACTCAGTCCAATTAGCATAAAGAACCACGCCTATCCAAAGGCAAAAAAATGATCAGAGTCAGTTTCTCGCAATATTCGCCACCTACGCGAACGCGAAATACCTGTGCTTGGATTCCAATTAGATGAACCATCGCGTAGTACCCCAAAATGAGGAAGCCCGCAGCAAAAATGGTGCTAAGCAACGGCATCAGTAGCACATAGCTCCACTCCTTTTTCCAGTGTTCATCCTCGTAATAGTCGCTGGCAAGCCAGGTGCTAGCAGTATGACAGCAGCCAGGCCCAAGTTAGACTTTTTTCTCCCAATATCAATATCAGCAGCACCATCTTACCTTCGAAGAATGTGATGCACGCATACAAACGCAAAGGAGAAGAAGAAGTAGTAGAAAAGCACGTGGCATGGCACGCCCATTATCCGGTCAGCGAGCAGCGGGTCCGAGTCGTGCCACGTCCACCAGAGGAATTTGGTGCCCACCATCTCGAACGGGAAGGCCAGCATCACCATCAGAGCCCCCGTTGCGAACGGCTGGATAAATGGGTCGATCCGTAGCCGCGAAGACGCCACAAACGCTCTGCCTCACACGAAACCCAAAGCGGTTAGCGACCGGTTGATGCAGCGCTGTAGATCCCCCAGCACCTACATGTAGTAGAGCTGCGCCTGTAGCAGCACGTTGTACAGTGGCAGACGCTCCGACACGAGCATGACCAGCGCCTGCGCGTGCCAGCGGCTGTGGCAGTAGAAGAGCAGCTCCACGACAAGCACCTGGAGCACCGCGGCGGTCAGCATCGTGGCGTTGCGCTTGCCGGACGAGTGCACGTGCAGCATGAGCAGGAAGACGCAGAGGTATGTGGCCCCCTCCACCGCCGCCAGCGACACGTTCTCGTTGAACAGCCCCAGGAAGGCGATCGGCATCACGCGCGACGTCGCCACCATTTTGGACCGAGCAAAAAAGGAAAATAAACAACAAATCGCCTATTACCCACTTTTGGCTCGAAAAAGACATTTAGCACCGGCTATTGAGATCACCGCTCTTGCATTGCATCGACGTTTCCTGTATTCAAGACAAGAACGCGGGCAAGTAAAGTTGGACACTGGAGTACATGTATGTTTGCCAGAGTTCACGACGGTGGATTGTCCAAGACTAGCCAACCGTTCGATACCACCAAACTAGCTAGCGTTAAATGGCGCCAGGAACCACCTGAGTTGAGTGGAATGAAAAGTCTGATCTATCAATTAGGACTGCAGCATGGCTACAGCTACAAGCAGAGAGGGCCTCTTTACATGGCCTTCCCATCGTGAGGAAGCTCGGACCCCGTACCAGACCCGTGTGCCACGAAGACGCGATAGATCACAAACAGGAAAACTCCGAGCAAGATCAAGAGGAACATAGTGCTAGCTGCAGAGGTGTCCCCAACCCCGGTCATTGGCCGTTTGCCGTCTGGACTGTCACCGCGGTTCCATACAAGGTTTTCAACTTTTTCCTTCCATGTCTCCGCGTCCTGACCTCCTGCCTCGCCAGCTTCATGCTGAACATGCTCTTCGTGGTCGAAGTCCTTTGGGATGTAGCAAGTACGGCCTTCGTAGTTGGAGTCGCACGAGCACACGCCATTTACGCAGTCACCGTGATTGCTGCAGTGCTCACGGTAGACGCACACAACCGCCCGATCAGATGCCGGGAAGTCCTCCATCTCCGAGTAGCCTGTTGAAAGCGACTTCAAATACCGATCGAAAGCAATATCGTGCTCGGAAAGTTCGTTACCAAGGTACTTGGAAAGCTCCTGCTCGAAGGACGGGAAGATGAGCTTGAAGTTTCCTCGCCGTGCATATTCAGTTGACGCCGCAAACAATCTCTGCGCGACATTAGGTGCAAACCACCCGGGGCATGACCAGCACGACGTATCCCACGCTCGATTTCTGTCGCGGCACTTGTCCAAGCAGAAGTTCGTGTCAGCTGGACGGAAAAACTTCTGAAACGGGAGGCGAGCTTGCGGGTGCACCCCAACGAGGTTCAGCAGGTCGTGCAGCACATTTTTCTTAATCGCTTCGTCCGTTGCAAGAACAGATTGTGTACTCTCCATGGGCGGGTTGGAAACTACGCGAACAAGCCACGGTTTGCCCATGTCGTCGAATTCAAAATCAAATTTCCACAAGTCAAAGAAGCTGTCGCTGAGATCCGACGGAGATCCACTTTCTCCTTCACGGGCAGCTGAGCGCTTCACCTTGGCCTGCTCGCTTTGGAAGTGCTCTCGGCTGCTGAGTACAATCTTCGCGATCGAAGCATCCACTTCATCTTGCAAAAGTTTCGTATCAATGCCCTTTTTCCGCAGATACTTCTTGAGAACGTACCATGCATTGGTGCCTACTCGTGTAGCAGACGGAAGCTCGTAGAAATCTGCCTGGAGATCCGGAAAGTCCCACGGAGCGATATACTGGTCGAAATTGTAGGCAGCCGGGTTGCTGTCAACGTTCAACTTGCTTGGGTACTCCACCTTGGCGATTTTGATTAGCGGGTGGTCATGCACGTAAACGCGCAGAGGGTCTGTAGACGTCACTGCAACGTAAAAACCGACCCGGAACTTATGGCTATCAAGCAGCAGCGGCTCCACGTAGTGGTCCACCACGACCGTCTTCCCTTTGAACTCGCTCGACTGCAGCTTGAGCTGTAGGTCCTCGTTCGTGACAAACACCTCAGCGCGTTTACTGGCGTCATCGTCGCCATCCGCCACCTTCTCACGCAGCAGGAAGCGCCGGTACACGTGCCCATCGCGGCCGCGCTTTTGCGAGAACTGGAAGCGCTTCTTCACATCCTCGTAGGCGCTGGAAAGCTTAGCCTGGTCGTGCGGCAGCTCAAAGTGTTCGGGCACGAAGTCGAAGAAGAACTTGGCGTGCTTCTGCTTCTGCGCCGCCAAGTGCTGGCCGAGGGCGTCAGGTGATGTGAGCAGCTCCGCCCCGGGCAGGCGGTTCACCTTGGCGCGGAACTGGAGCGGCAGCTCCAGCTGCGCGAGGGGCAGAGCCGCCGCCACGCTCCACACGAGGTCGAACTCGGCGCTGTCCGCAGCCACTTTGCTCCACGAGGCGTCGCCCTCGAACTGCGAGATGCCGAGCGCCTCCAGCTGCTGCAGCACGGGCTTGAGGCCCTGCTGCTGCCCCGCGTCGGGCAGGAAGAAACGCGCGTGCGTGCGCGCGGCTGCGGCGTTGCCGACGTGGGTGCACGCCAGCAGCGCCAGCAGCGGCAGCGTCGAGGGTCGTCGAGAGCGCGTCATCAGCAGTGCGTGGCACGTGGAAAATCTTCAACTGTTCGACTGGTAAAGTTCCTGTCCCGACTGAACCCCTCCGGCTTTTAACGCAAATTTCAGATATAACCGACAGCACGAGCTGCTCATTGTCGGGCGCCAGCCTGGTATTAACCGATATCACACGTCCTCGGCGCGACATTTGCTCTTGGGTATTGGCAACAAACACTGCAGTAGAACTGCTGACACAGCGCAATGGGATTATCTTGAGTTATGTCTAAACCGAGTGATGCCCGAGCCATTGCCGAGCTGAGGGACCCTCCCGCCTGCCAGCCAATCTACTGCAGCCGTCCAGCGCTCGAGTGGCTGCCTGCCTGTCGCCGTCTAGCAGACCTTGGGGATCTCGATGACAGCGTCGCGGAAGGCCTTGAAGGGGGCGAGGCCCGGGAACTGCAGCTGCTTGAGCGCGGCCGAGAAGCTCGCGATGGGCGCGGCCTCCTGCGGCGCGGCGGCGGCCAGCGCGCTGGTGTGGAGGCCCTGGCGCTGCTTGTGCTTGGGGCTGCGGTCGCAGATCACGTACACCTTCCTCCGCCGGCGCACGACCTTGCAGCCGTCGCACATGCGCTTCACGGACGAGCGGACCTTCATGCTGTCGAGTGGCTCCTGCTGCTTGTCCTCCGGGTCCACGAGTGACTTTCCAGCCTCACTTTTCGCGCGGGGTACGCGGCGTACCCCATCGTACCCCAGGGGCTAGTCTAGGGTACAGTTTGTGTGCACCACATCACGGTTGCATGTCAATGATACCTCGTCGACGCGAACGCTGCAGTTAGTTGCAAGAGTGGACGATGGCGAGCGAGGCAGCGGCGAGTAAGCCCAAGACGTCAGCCAAGTGGAAGACAGAGCCCAAGAGGCGAACAAAGGTCAAGGGCAAGGACTCGAAGAATGTGGCAGCAGCTGCAGCCCCGGCCGCCGCCGAGGAGAAGGAGGAGCGGCCGTTCATGGTGCGCGTGCTGACTGTGGGCGTGGCGTCGTACCTGGCGCACAAGGTCTGGACCAAGAGGAAGATGCTCACTGCCGGATGGTACACGGAGGAGCAGACGGAGACGGAGCAGGGCATGGTCACGGCTTTCGAGTACATGAGCTCCATGGGGCTCATCTTCGTTATGGGCATCGTCGTGGGCGTGATCTTCAGCAAAGTGGCAAAATGGGTCAAGGGGACCGCACCTATTGCGGGGCAGTAAAAGCAGCAGTGAGGGGCGAAGGTGGAAGTGTGAGGCATGTAACGCATTCGACCATTTGGCGAGGCACGAGGCATTAAGCGTTAACACAACTAGCGAGAGAACTACTCGGAAGAGTTGCTGACGCAGTTTCGCTCCACGTTCGAATAGAAAGTTGTTCCAGTTTACCACTGCACAGGAGTGTCTCGAAGCCAGAAAGCATTTGCATCCCGGCACCAGACGCAGAGCACAAATACCGGTACCAATACCGCTAACCGCAGCCCCCATACTGAACTCCAGTGCACTTCAAACCGCCCAATCCCCAGCCGGCGCGCACTTTTTCAAACCTTCCGAGCGCCAGAGCCATGGCTTCCTCCGCCCGGCGCCGCGTCGGCCGCACGCTGCGCCGCCCTCGCCGCCGCAGCGCCGTAAGCGGCGGCGCCAGCACGCGCTCGACCGCGGGCGCGGGGCCGCTGCAGGCCATCGGAGAGAACACAGTCGTGGAGCTCGCGGCGGACGACGCGGCGTTCGGCCTGGCGCCGCCGACGCTCTCGAGCCCGTCGCCGCGCAAGAAGAGCAAGAAGAAGAGCAAGAAGAAGGAGAAGAAGCGAACGCGCGAGTCCGCGCTCTTCCTCTCGGAGAAGAAGCGCAAGCAGCAGCTGGACACGCTGCTGGACGAGCTCGAGACGCAAGGTACGCAGAACCGCGATGCGGCTGCGGAGCTGCGGGGGGTTCTGACTCGTTATCGCCATGGGCAGTGCAGGAGCAGAGTGACGAGCTCGTAGAGGACGCCCAACGGCGAGCGCAGGAGCTCGAGATGGAGCTCAAGGTGCAGCTACTCTTCCTGCCGGAGGCGGTGCGCCAGATGCCCTGGAAGACCTTCGTGGAGGACTTTGGCGGGGACCTGCAGAACGTCATCCACAGCTTATCTCAGCCGTCACCTCCGCGCACGAGGGCGTCGATGGCTCGGCACGACATTGTGGCTGCTACGCCGTGCAGCATTGCAGATCAGGAAAACAGTGAAGACTCGGAAGATGATGCAGACCACGAGGAGGACCAGGGCCCGGGAAACAGGCGATTGTCAGCGTTCACAACACCAATGAATCGACGACATGCTGGAGGAGCCCCTCGAACAGTTCTCCGCACAGCGCGAAAAGGCGAGACCACCTATTCTGCGCGAGGTTCACCCATCCTTGCTAACACAGTGGCAAAGGCGCCGGCTGGGTCTTTGGTGGCCACATTTGACGGGCTAGAGCCCACAACATGTTTGCGCCTTGATAGTGAGCGAGTGCTCGATCTATCATGCCCAGAGGAACTCTCAGCAGAGTCACGCGGGGAAGCCACTTCTAAGTTAAAGGCACTGCAGGCTAAAGTGGCACAACTATTACGCCAGATTAACCCCTGTGCGCGTTAAAGCGGGACAAGAGCTGCGAGATACACCCACACCGACAGCACGCAGTTCGCATGCCCACTTACGTACACGGCAAGGGCGAACTCGACGCCTGGTCGCTCGTTATAATGAATGTTCTGGCCACCAGCAAGCGAGAGTATGAATGCGTTAGCTCTACATTACAGCAAATATAGTACCATAGCACAGTTGCAGGTCTTGGGCGTACCGTGTTCTCGACCATCTCAAGTACACGCGGAATATCAGTAAAAGATGCATGAAGTGGTAATCCGCATACCTCTCGAGTTCGCTGCAGCTCGACCAACACAGCACTGCCAGGATGCACTCTTCGCATTGGTAAAGCGAGTTTCATTTTCAGCTTCTGCTTGAGCCTATTCATTGATCGTGGATTCACCTGGCTAGGTTCACTCTGGATAGCTGGTCTGTCGCGTGGGCCATTAGCTTCACGTTCAAGAACCACCAAGTGTTCTCGTAGCTGCAAACTTGCAGCTTCATTGAAGTTGGTAGCGAAATGAGTGCTGCGCCATCGGCGTACAGCCAGCTTTAGTGCCTCCCGTAGCTCTCGCTCTACTTGATCTACAAATTCAGGAGGTGTCACGGCGTACTTCAGATCGCGGCGCTGTACGCTGGGTGGCAAGGTAATATCCCTAGTCGTAAAAAAGGGTTGCCAGCACTTGGTATTGCGTTCGATATCCCAATCGAGTTCATGAGAGTTTCCTACTGAGACTCCTAATGTCGAAGTTAATGGTTGGATGTTCGCAAACACATTTTTACTTGAGACAACGAGCGAAACATCTCGAAGGGGGCAATGGGGGTCTGAAACAGCGTACCCCACCCCAGTGCTCGCATTCCAAAGCACCCCACGCCGAAGCACCAAAACAATGTTGCCTTCTGGTACAGCATAGCCTAGAACGAGATAGGTTCTAGGGGGCTTGTGATCCTCACGGTTTCTGCGACTTCGACGATCATACCACATGAAATAGTTTGCTAGCAGTACCGCATGTTCTTCATGATCTCCAGCACCCATACTTAAAAACTCTTGAGTTGTACTCCAGACATCCTTATCACCGTCAAATGCTAACCAGTCGTCTAGAAATGGTATGAGACTAACGTAGCGCACGAAAGTTAATAAAGTGGCTGTTTGGAGTTCTGGAGGTGGTGATTGCGCTCTCAGGAACCGAGGCAGAAAGGTAGCTCCATGACTCAAGTTACGAACGAAGGGGTTATAATTTCGACGCGGTACAGCACTAGCTGGGGCTGATTTTTTCACGCTAGCAGTCCAACGCTGTGCATATGCTAGAAAATGTTGTCCTTGCGCATTTCCGTCACCAGTATTCCATGTTTCCTTTTCTTTGTGATCTCGTGCCTCGTTCGCCAAGGGAAGAATCGGATCCAGGAGTAGAGTCAGTTTCAAGAAAGTAGCCTCGCGTGCAGCTTGTTTTACCCCGAGTTCATCAGTGTCATCGTCGCCATCTTTTTCGTCTTCGACCGTACTAGCTTCAGGGCTCAGTTGTTGTCTAGGACTCGTCAATGATTGCTTCTGGGTACGGCCATTACGTTTAGATCGTTGTCGAGGTGACAAACCTTCACCATCAGAGGAAGCAGCCGAAGGTGGTCCCGTTGAAGACTGGCCTATGCTTGATGTAGCCCTGCGTGTCGAACCAACTTTTAGATTTGCGTAGCCGAGATGTTCAACTGGCATTTCACAGCGTAGTGAGCCTTCTAGACGGCCTGCATGGTAAAGTGTCAAGAATGGCACTTCGAGGCTACCCAAGAAACAGTTTTCTCGGTGCAGTGCCCGTGTTTGAGCACCTAGACGCTCTTCTTTTTCCTGTCGATCCTCTTCAGCAGGATATGTTGACGCAGGTCGAGTTACCTGGTCAAAGATATTAAAACGAATAATATCTTGTGTACTTTCAATGCCTTCAGGACTCCAGTCATCTTGCGGAGGGTGAAAAGGTAGAGCCGCCGTTTCTATCCACACTGGGTGGGCACCATTGTCACGCTCTCCTTTGTGTACAGTTCCCGTGATCGTAGCACATGAAGTTTGTCGAGTTTTACCCTGGAAACTAATTTGTACAAATATGTTGCTTTCGTATTCTAATGCAAGACCTCCGCGAGGTGTTTCGGTGACCTCTTCACTGAGATTGTCAGAAGGACTCATCATTCTTGGGCTCTTTTTCGTCCGCTGTAAAGTGTCACGCCGACGCCTTCCTGTCGTTGCGATTTCTTCAGCTTCTGCTATATTCTGAGGGGGTTTAACTCTAACCGGCACGTTCGTTGCTTTTTGAACCTGTACATATAGTGTGCAAGCCGTTGGCCAATGTGCTGACGACGTCTGTGTCGACGACGTAGCTGCTGGTAGCTTAGGACGAGGTCGCAACCGCCGCCGTGGGGTAAACAGTGCTCCAACTGTGGGAAATTCAAAAGTCCTTGGAAATAATGGCAAAGGTTTTTCCTGCACGATATCTGACCAAGGTTTCGAGCGACCCGCTCGTGCTTCCTGGTTGCTGCTGGCAGTGTTGTAGTTACTCACGATTTGCGTTTGTCTCACACGCTCACGAAAGTCTTGAAGCTTCAAAAGCTGACGTAAACGATGGCGTTCCACCATTGAGGCATCAGCCCGTTCAGCTTCTTCAGTGAGTAGACGGCGGTCGAATGCATGTAGTTCTGGGCGTAGAAGCCGAAGCAGGCGCTCATCAGCTAACAATTCGTGCTCTAGTAGTGGCAATGGTTCATCAAAAACTGTGAGCTGAGGTACCCACCGTGGCGGTTCCACTTTGCCTCTGTCGTGACTAGCAACAGCTTCACAGAAACTCGTTCCGTGTCGAGACATATATTCACGATCTCGAAGTCGCAAAAGTCGGTTGCGCTTCGTGAGTCCCCGTCCACTACCTGCCAAGGGCCCAGACACATCACTAGTACGAAAGACTTCACGTTGGCCTAAACGCACTGCTTTTGCTTCTTGCTGTTGCTCCATGTAAAACACTTGCAGACGTCTAACCGCGACATTTTCTGGATCGTTGGGGTCAAGCGGAAGTTCTTCAGGGTCGACAAGCCGGAGAAAATCACGTTCACTACTAAGCTGAGAGTCGCATAGGTATTGCGATAGGTGGTTCAGAATCTTCGGAGCTTTTCCAACGAGTTTAACTGGAGATGGGGAACGTTGGTGACCACCAGCAGTCTCGGGGCGTTTTGGGGGGACATACAAAGTCTCGCCAATGCTTTGATGCGAACCAAGATTTGTCACTCCCTGCACCCAGGATGCTTGCAAGTGTAATCGGCCCTGAGTTGCACGACTTGAGTGCGCAAACAACGGCGAGTTGTGAAATGATTGATGCCACTGTGCACGCGGTATGCCAGCCGTGCAGCTAAACTGGTACCATTCATAACTGGGTGTGAGACTCGCTGCGGGTATCAGCTGATGTGTGTCATCGTCTCCCCAGCTATCTAAAAGTGAATTTCGTGATCTAGTAGGCGCATGTTTTGCCACATGTTGTCCTGGTACAATTATAGGGATTGCATTCGTAGAAATAAGAACATCAGGGAGAAGCCTTCGGCATTCGTAAACCTCAGCACAAACTGAGGACGGAAAGAATGATAGCGTAAGACACACTTTTTCAGAGAACCGAACTTCACCGCGGGACCACGGTTGAGTCGTCGTTGTACAAGCGATTTTTCCATTCACTCGGAGGACCACATAAAATTTAGGACTCCAAAAAGATGCCTTCAAATGATTTTCATTTTCGACACTCTCCAGTTGTAAGACAGTTTGCAAGGCTTGATTCGATGTAGCAGAAATCACAGCTAAGCGCTCAGATATTTTCCCTGATATTTTATGTAATGCGTTTGCATTATCCTCCCCACTTTCGTCTTGCTGGTTATTCTCATCCGCTATTAGAAGATCCAGTACCGCTTCAACGCGAGATAAATCAATGTGTTGGGCCCGCTGTCGCCGTTTGACTTGAAGGCAGTTTGTGAATCCAGTGTGAGTGCAAACATCGCGCAGTTCATTACCCTTGCTAATAATTTGCTGGTGAAGCAAAGTTAGCGCTTCCAAATTTGTAAGTAGTTCATTGATTTCTTGAAGTACTTGGCGAGACGAGATATTAACCCTGGTCCCTTTCCGCTTGAACACATCTGAATCTGCAAGTTTTTCCGTACTAAAAGAGAAGAACTCATCGAGGCGCTGTAGAGAGAGTTGCCACGGTTGTTGTTGGAGCATTCGAGAATAGGCCGTGTATAGTGCTCGCAGTTGAGCGGCCAAACGATCTGCGAGCACAAATGCGGGGTGGTCGTCAAGTACCACACGGTCAACAAAAAGCTCCAACATGGCAATACTCGATGTTTTCGTCAATTTGCTGGGGTCGATATGGTCTCGTAAGTCTCCTTCCAGTTGTAATGGAGTGTTGTTACTCGTACTCTCATCACCAAGTAAAATAATTTGCTCGGTTGCATCTGCAGCCGGTGGATCTAGGAGCAACAGCCCTTCAATAAGCCCATCCCAGTTTTTTTCGCGTACTGAAGAGATGTTCGACTCGGACGAGGTAGAACGTGATTTATTTTGTCGTTGTGCCGAGGTAAACAACTCTCTATGAAGACGTTCCTCGAGACGATCAACGGTGCTGTGCTTAAGGCGATGGAATCGCTTTTTCTCTTCCTCAACAAAGACCCCGGCTTCTTCCTGCTGCCTTAACTGCGCTGCCCACATTGAAGCTGTCGGCAAAGATGCTGCATGCTTGTGCAACCAATCTGAATATGAAGCTGCTGGTGTAACGATGATACCTTCAGTAGACTTGCCAGTTAGCTGTGTCTCCTGTTTCTTCAGCAAGCTTGTGGTTGTATCCGCTGCATCATCATCACCATTATTATTATCATTGTCAGGCTTTTGTTTTTCTGGTGCGTCCGCTTTCCCAGCTTGTCCTGAGATCGCACGGAGAAAGCGATTGTTGGTCTGAGCGTCTCGATCACTCGTGTCATGGCGAAGCTTCCGTTGTTTCTCGACTTCGTTTCGCTTTTCAGCTTCACTGCGCCGTCGAGATTTGGGGGACTTTGTATGCTGTTGCTGGTCTTCAAGTTGCTTGTCGTTCGAGTTGTTTCCAGGCGAAGCAGGACCCCGTCGAGTACGCGACTGCAGTTCCTTCCGTCTGCTCTTTGAGCGCTTCTTCCTCGTCTTCGCCTGCTCTCCGCCCGACTGCCCTTCCTTCGCCATGCTCGACTGATCTTGAAGGGTCGGATGCAGTCGCAGATCGCTCGGATCGCTCTAGTGTCGACCCGAAAGCGACGCGATGTCTGCGGCGTCGCGGCAGGTGCAGGTGGGCTCCAAGCTGCCAGACCTCGTGTGCGATTCCCAAGTTGGGGTCGTGCGCGCGCAAGACTATCTGTCGGGCTGCTGGGGCATCATCTGCTCGTTCCCGCAAGCCCTGCACCCGGTGTGGCTCTCGGAGCTGGGGGCGCTGCAAAAGCTGCACGACCAGTTCGAGGCTCGCAACGCTCGCGTCCTGGCACTTCACGTGGCGTCGCTGCGAGAGCAGACGCCGTTCCTGACCGACGTCAACGAGACGCAGGAAGTGAAGCTGAGCTTTCCCGTGATGGCCGACGAAGACGGCGAGTTGTCTCGACGCCTGGGGCTCGTGGCGGCTGGAGCGCCAAAGCACGCCGCAGACGCCGGACGCCTGCCCTTCAGCTGCACCCTCGTCCTGGACCTCGACCTGACCGTGCGCATGCTGACGTACTACCCCATGGACGTCGGCCGCAACTTCTACGAGGTGCTGCGAGCGCTGGACGCTCTCCAGCTCAGCACCTTCGAGCAAGTGGTGACGCCCGTGAACTGGAAGGTGAGCGACGACGTCTTCGTCCAGCCCGACGTCACCGCCGAGGCCGCCAAGAAGCTCTTCCCTCAGGGAACGCACGAAATCAAACCGTACGTGAGACTCACGGCCTCTCCTTCTATGGGCAACGACACGTGAGGAGGCATGCGGCAAGACGCTGTAAACAACCAGTGCAAAACACATATACGTAGCTCATTAACCCCATAGATAATAACGTTGCGGGTGTGACTGGTACTTGCTCGGGAGGAACATCTCCTCCATGATCGTGTGATCTTCTATCGACTAACTTTCCAACTTCAGGGTCGGCGATGTCTACCGTTCAGGCTGCGGGCCCCGAGGAGGCTGCTGTTGCTGCTGTTGCTGCTGATGTAGCTGCTGCTGCAAAAGGTGATCGCTGGGTGACACCGCTGATCTCTGCTGCTGCTGCTGCATTAGCTGCAAGTGGTGGTGCAGCGCTTGGTGCTGCATTTGCTGCTGGTGAAGCTGCTGCGCTTGGTGCTGATGGTGGTACTCGTGTTGTTGCTGTTGCTGCTGCTGCTGCATCTGCTGCTGGTGAGCTTGAAGCTGTTGATACTGGAGTTGCTGGTACTGTTGCACCTGTTGTTGTTGCTGAGCCTGGTGCTGAGCCTGGTGCTGAGTCTGCTGATGTTGTTGTACTTGTTGCTGCTGCATCGCACTGTTGTAGCGTGCCATATTGGCAGCCATGTCCAGTGCTTGCTGACGCGCCTTCTGTGCCTCCTGTAATGCACGAGCAGCAGCGGCCGCTGCCGCAGCCGCTCTAGCAGCTTCTTCTTCAGCCCGCTGGGCTCGTAGGAGCAGTTCTGCTTCTTCGTAGCGCATTGGCGGCGCGTAGTTCCACATCTGCTGTTGTTGCTGCTGCTGATGATGATGATGTTGCTGAAGCTGCTGGGCATGCGGGTCAACCTTCACAGTATTTGCCGAGACTGCCGAAGATGTGGAGGAACCTGAGCCACTTCGTGACAGTGCCACGGCCATCTGCGCGGACGTGTTGGTATAGTTTGCCATACTTGCTGCAGTCGACATTTTTTCATTTGGACTACTTCGCACCATTGCAGAGGACACCGTTGATGAAACAGGAATGCTGCTCACCATTGTTGCCATGGAGCCTCGCGAAGATGACCCTGTGCTATCAGTATTACTAGCACTTGGATCATAGTACTGGGCCGTTTGTATTTGCCGCTGCATTTGTTGCTGTTGATGCATCAGAGGTGACTGGTGACCGGGGTTGGAGGTCCTGCGCTCGGGCGATGGAACGTTCAGGAGACTTGACATCAAGCCCATCCTGTTGTGCGGAGCTGGTGCCGAAGATCTTCGCGGCAGCAAATGCGCGGTTGGGCTTGGTGCAGAAACTGGAGATAGCGCCACATCAGCTGAAGATGGGGGCATTGCTCGTGCATGCTCAAGACGAAGCTGCTGCTGCTCACGTTGTTGTTGCTCACGTTGCTGTTGCTCTCGCTGCTGTTGCCCCCGTCGCTGATGTTCGCGCTGTTGTTGCTCCCGCTGCTGTTGCTCTTGCTCCTGACGCTGCTGCTCAGTAATGCGAGGCGATTCTTGCTGTCGAATTACCATAGATCCGTTCCCTCTAGGGGTATCCTCTCTCGGTGACTCCGATTCGTTCAAAATCGACGAGAATGACATCCGACTGCGAACAGGTTGAACCGGAGGGGGTGCTGGTGGCGCAACCGCTTCACGTCCCTTTGGTGCAGTGTCTTGCTGTGACGCTTTTGAAGTAGTTTTACCTGCCTTTTGCATTTTTGCGCCCTCTGCGGCTGGAGGAGAAGGCTGCCACGTAGTTTTGCCCGATTTCACATCTTCCGGTCTACTCGTTTCCATCGGCATCGAGCAAGAAGGGGCGGGATGAGGGCTACAGGATGAAGCAGTCGGTGGAATAGCGTTTGCATTCGCCGTAGCTGCGTTATTCATCATAGTCATAGCCACCATCGAGCGCTGCGAGCCATCATGTTGCCCGATCTGATTTGGAGCACCTCCTAAGTTGCCTCTTCCATCCGCAGCGCTTGCACTATTTTCCACAGATCTATTGTATTGCTGAGCGCTCGTTGATGATAAGCCAATTTGTGTGGCGGTAGCCATCGCTTGAGAATGTTGCTGGGTCTGCATTTGAGCCATGGATTGATACATAGTGCCCGCGTGGCCCATCTCAGTATAAGACCCCCTTGCTTGCTGCTGCTGCTGAATCGGAAGCTGCATCATTTGGCTATGCGACGAGGTCTGAGCGTGAGTAGAAATTCCAAGTTGCTGGAGGGCTTGCAACGACAAATGCTGCGGAGGTACTTGGTGCTGCACCTGCTGCTGTTGCTGACGAGAAAACTGATAAAGCCGCTGCGCATTTGCAGCATTCATCTGTTCATCGTGGTACGGAGTGTTATTGTTTCCGCCACCAGTACTTTCAGATGCCATTCCCTGCGATTTATGTTGTTGCTGGAGCTGCATGAATTGCAATTGATGTTGCATATTTAGCAGCTTTAAATACCGCTCCGGGTTGGAATTCATCATCTCACGAGACTGTTGCTGCTGTTGTTGTGGATCCTGATGCGCTTGCATTCCAAATTGGGTCGCGGAAAGCTCGGATAGCACACCAACGTTATGCATTCCAGGTTGAGCTGCACTTAGCGCAGCCTGAAAAGACATATTCCCATCACCAACGCTCATTGACATTGACCCACTCGTCATTCCCATTGAAATTCCACCTGCAAGATCAACGGGCCGACCCATCTGGCGCAGTGTGCCACTCATGAGACCAGCAGCAGCAGATCGAGGGGATGCAGCCATGTTACTACTCGCGTTTGCTGTCACAGCCACTGGGTGGCTTGCGCCTTTAGCTGTTCCACTTGTTGCTGCGTTTTCGATGCGGCGCTTTAGAATATCTTGCAGGTTCAGTCGATTCTTGTAGTTCTGGTAATAATTCTTAATCTGAGCGGCAGTTTTTGTAGGAATATTTTCCGTAAGTGTCGCCCAGTCTTTTCCATATTGCTGATGCATAGCACATAAAAAGGTTAGCACAATATACGCAAGAGCACGTTACTATGAGAAGACAAACGTACCGAGAAGTACTTCAAAAAATCCGCCTTCTCCCCTTCCGTCCACTTTTGTACGACACGTTTAGCTGGTACTGCTGGATTTCCATTGCTGCTGCCAATTGCATTTGCTGATGGGGATGATTTGGCATTGGCATGGGGTGTAGTGCTTCCACCTGCACCTTTTCTCACAGACCCTAGTGTTGGAGCTGAAACCGAAACAAAACCTGTTATTGTGGACGAGCTTGTAACGAGGGTGGTCTTCGGGGATACGTTTGTGGCGTTAGGTTGCTGGCTGCTTCGACGTGAAGCAGGAGTACCACCGCCGCTCCGACTTGTTTTCTTTCCGCCTTGTGGGGGCTTATCGTCTCCAGGAATGGAAATACGAGGCGTAGTACGACTGCTTGAAGAAGCGCTTGGGGGTACCGAGGAACTGCTGCTCCCTTTCTTTCTGCTGTGATTTCCATTCTTTTCTCCTCCTGTGTTGCCAACAGATTGGGAGGAACTCAGCGCAGCAGTAGGAGTAGTTACTGCTGCCCCAGTTCCATCGTGCATTTTCTTCATTTTCCGCTGTTGTTTCAGCTCCTTTTTTGTTAAATGAGGTCCTCCATTCTTCGAGGTACCACTTGGGCCTGCAACATGGCTTTGCTGTTTAACCTTTGCGAACGTGGGGTTTTGGGGTGCAGCACTAGCACTATTGCCTGTTGCTGCGCCATTGGTAGCTGATTCTAGCTCCTTGCTTGGAGTTGGATATTTCTTCAGACGCTCCTCTATGGATAGAGTTGAAACTTCGTACCCCGTACTGTACGAATTATCACTGAGAAGTGAAGTATAATCCACTAAAAATGGCCGTTGCTGACCCGCGATAAATTGTTCCAGCTGCTGCGTGTACAGGTTGAATTTCTCTTCGTCCGAAGTGTCAGAGTCCCCCGAGCTGACGATATCATCGAGGTGTACACCCACCTCGGGCATAGACGATCGAACACATGGGGTGTGATCCGAGCCGGACACCAACTCCAAGGCAGACAAAACACCAGTAGTACCGGAACCAGTTTCTTCAATGCTTTGCGGCGTGTCAGCATTTCCATCCACCTTTGAAGCTGAGCCTCGTAGCAGACGTTGAGCCCCTGCCGAATTGAGGACATTATCCGAGGCCTGATGAGAACGAAAGTTTGATGGATGCAGCAATAATTTCGCAACGTGCTCCGGAAACTGTACGCCGAGGCAAATCGCTGCACAAGCTGATAGGTTCCAACAGCTCCACGTGTTCTTAGATCCTGCTCCTCGACGCCTTAATTGCTGTTCTCGTAGCAATGCCTTGTAGTCCGCCACTTTTTTGGTTCGATAATAAAAAGCTATAACATCGCCGGTGGTTTTGTTTTTCAAGAATGCCGAAATTCGAGGGAAGTTTTTTGGAAACTGTAAAAATTTGTCCATATAAATGCATTTTTCCAGATCATTCCACGGGTTCACCTTCATCTCGGCCTTCTCCTTCAGCTTCCAATCCGTTACAAGACCATCAGCCATGCAACTTTGACCATTTACAAAACGTGTGAAATAACGCTGCTGTCGCTCCGCCGGTGTAATCAACATATCCGGAATGATAGTTGATAATGCATTTTTAAGCCGCTTTTTCCTCACCTCTTGGTCAATGAGTGCTTGAGCCTTCGCCTGCTCAATCTTTTCCAAATCATTGTTATCCAAATCGCCGCTAGAATTATTCGTCAATCGGGAGGAAGTTCGTACAGCTCCCTCACTTCCAGCAGCTTCAGCAGCTTTTTCCGCTGCAACTAATTGCTGAACATGAGGGCTTTGGTGGTTGGTATTCGTCGTTCGGATAGGCCCACTTTCGCCCATGCTTTTTAACTTCTGTTTCTGCAGCTGTTTTAGACGTAACTTATCTTGTCGCTTTCGATCTTTCTCCATTTTTTTCACTCCTAGTTTCCATGACTTTTTCAGATCGACGTAATCGCGAGCAAGCTTCTTCATATAATCATGACGAGCACGATTTCGCTTTCGAACCTTCAAGCGGACTTGCTCCGACATTGCCAACCCACGGTCAATATTCTCCTGGTAAAATGAGTAATCACTGGGCTGGTGGTAGATTTTGGTCGCCAGCTGACCGTGCTCTATTCGCTTCGGAAGCTGCTCGTTAGCAGCATTAGTCTTGCGCAAATTATCTGAAAACACGCCGGCTAGCAGCTCAACGAATCTGGAATCCACCGCCACTTTCACTGGTGAACTCAATAACTCTTGGCGAGGAGACACACTAGAGGTGTTTGTAGGATAATTCGGAGAGTCCTCGATGCCTGAACTACTCGGCTTGGTAGTGGCAATAGCAGAACTAGGGCCATCCCCCGACATAATCATCTTATCAACCGATTTTGATACAGGTTCCTGCTGAATCTCCGCGCTTGCAATTGTCCGCGTAAGTGCTTTGATCTGTTTCTTCACACCTGCAATATCCGCGTCCAATACATCAATTGTGGAAAGAATTTCCTCTTTTGACGGCTTTGCCGGCGCTGTATCTTGCACGTCAACACAATCGCCTTCTATACTTGGTGGGTCGTTATTCGCTTCTGTTTCATTTTTCACAGGTGTAGACGCTCCCTTCACACTAGCCGCTAAAGGCGACTTTTCTTTTTCCGGGGTCGGTATCACACGCGTCTTTTCCTCGACAACTAGAATATTTGTTGCATTGGACTTGTCGGCAACTGTTGGATTAGTTATCGGCACTTCCATGTGAACTTCTGAAAGCTGAGCCGTTACATTAGTTTCTTCGGTCTTTGCTGGGCTTGGGTGAGTGACATCAATAAATGCATCGCCTTCTTCAGAAGCAACTACAGCATCTTCTTTTTCACGCGAGCTATCATCATTCTGCTGCATCAAGCCCTGACCCCATCCAATGCGCGGTCGCTTTGTAGGTTGAGGAGGTGATGGGGCAACTAGACCTTGGCCCCAGCCTAACCGAGGCCTGTGACGCTTTGTTGGGGTTCCTTCCCCTAGCAAGGTAGGAGATGAAGATCCACGAATTGCACCACTCGGTAGAGGGATATCTGGTAGCGCTGGTTCTTCAGCCATTAGCGAATCGCGCAGATTGCTTACGCTTCGTCGGCTTGGTGAATTTGTCGCACTGGTAGATGATTCTTTTAGTGCTTGTACTCGTTCCGTCCCCGGAAATGCTCGTTGAATGCTTCTATCCATCATAGTATCCACAGAACCTGCTCGCAACAACTCTCTCCTCACCGCTTCTTCTTTCTTCAAGTCATCATGGAGCCCTCTTCTTCGACCTTCGACGTTGCTGTCTGATGTAGCAAAACTGGGTTTAGGAGGCGATGACTTATTAGAAAGAGAAACATTCGCGCGCGAAGTTTTACTTCCGTCCGCATATCCCATCGAACTGGGGCTCAAGCGAGAATCCAGTGAGTAGTGACTGCGCTCTGGGAGTGCTGAAAATGATGCACGACGATCGAGCGCAGGACGTCCACTGCGTGAAAGCGAGTACCTTTGTGTTGAAGTTGACGCTTCTTCTCGCTGGTTAAAGCCCATGTCTTGCTTCTTACTTTGGGCGGATGTCAGCAAAATTTCTGTCTCGGCGCGGCTTGATAGTTTGTTCTCCTCACGAGCACCTTCCTCGTGGCGACTGCTATCCGGTAGGACAAATGAGGAAAACGATGTTGACCGCGGTTTATTGCTGTCAGTGGGGTCAGTCCTGCTGCGCTCAAGCTTTCGTTTATGTCGCCCTGTGCCAAGTCCATGCAATGTGCTGGGGGTTCTTGCGGCAGCCTCAGCGCGCTTTCCTTCTTGGGTTTGCTCAGGGAACTTGCTAGAAGAACCATCATTCTTGTTCTCACCCGACTTAAGATAGTCATTACTCGGCGCTTTGATATGGCTTTTTAACGAGTCTTTTTCACTTGGCGACATCACCATTTCACCTTCTTCAATTTCCTTAACTTCGGATATTGCGTCTTTGGGCTGTACCGCCAACGTTACAATAGCAGACTCATCCACGTGCATGCTCTCATGGCGGGTAGTATAAGACAGGCTGGAAGATGGTGCATCATCCGATGATAGTTCTTGAACACTTCGCTGCTCCGCTTCATTACCAGTGCTTTTCATCTCCACATCAGATACTGGTACCTCCCGGGAACTAGAACACAGTTGATCTGAAAAAGCCGCTTCTGCCATATCAACATCGTCGTTCTGGGTGGGTCGCTTGTCAGCCTCTGTCGCATCCATCAGATTTTGCTCGTCGACTTTTTCAGGATCAGCGACTTTACTTTCCTCAAAGTCCGGTACAGTACATTCAGGTGCGGCTGAAACTGCTATCTTACGTTCAATACTTGTCTTCAATAGTTCCTGATTCACAGACAGCCCGCTGGTCTTAGTTGACTGTCCTTTATTCTCCATCACAGGTACGCGTTTTTTCTCCGCTTCACCTTGAACTGGTGCAGGACTCGACATTTCAGCAGCATCAAGTGATGCATCAACTAAACTCTCGGCTGTTGCACTACAACCAGATTCATCCTTGGTTATACTGAACGATTCCTTTGCTGTAGACATGGTATTGCCGACGGGCCCATCTGTTCGCATGCCTTCTGTTGTTTGCTTAGTCAAATTTTCGTCCTCCCAAGCATCCATCGAAACGGTATCACCAAAGCATGTTTGTTGGCCTTCAGTATCCACTACCACACTAGTAGTTCCATCCATTGAATCAGCACGAGGCTTTCGTTCTGCCAGATCATCTCCATCTGCTGTAGGCGGCGCATACGCCCTACCTTTCGGCTCGCGTCTATCCACTTCTCTCGATTCAGTACGTGGCCTTGAACGTGCATCAGGTTCCAAATCAGACATCTCATCATCTGGACGCGGTTTCGCAAGAGTATTGTACTCTCCTGTCGAGGACGCGGTTTCGCCGGAGTATTGTTCTTTTCTGTCGACTGGAGACCTGTATCCATCACTTGCAATCGGAGAGCTTGCCTCCCTCCGACAGCTTTCCGCACCTGGCCGAGGCGGTCGTGCAGATACATCCACCGTTCGCTTCAAACTCATGTCTGTCGTGCAGATCATATCCCGGTCTGTGCTACCGGTATCACTCGGAGAGCGCGACCCGATGGACCTCTCACTAGTGGTAACATGACCCTCCTCGGGCTTCTCTTCGCCTTCTTCGGCGCTTCCAGACGGCTCGCTCTCTCTGTAATAGTCCGACGAAAAGCTGGACGTGCGCGCGAGCGACGTCGATCTGTTCCCAACCTGCCGCTCACGTGTGCGTCCGCGATACGCTTGTTCATACTCGCGCGCGCGGATCTGTCGTTCGCGGAAAGCCCCCGCCGCCTGCGCGCCGCCTTCACTGCTGCCTCGGTCTCGGCTGATGGAGCGTCGGTGCGACATCGGCGCCCCCCCCTTGTACCGCACCTCCTTGGGGTAGAAGCGGTTTCCCCGCTGGTAGTTGCCGAAGCGGCCTCCTCCCCTGCCGCCGCCCCTGGGCCACGAGTCGCGCTCGCGTCCGCGCTGCCGCCCGTCGAAGTTGCCTCCGCGGCCCCCGCGGCCGGGCGCGAACTGCCCCGCCGCGGCGCCGCGCTCCCAGTTGGCGAACGTGCGGTGTCCGCGCGGGGAGAAGGATCTGGAGCGCGACCTGGAGCGCGAGCGCGGCGGGGACTTGGGCGAGTGCGATCTGGAGCGCGAGCGCGTGCGCTGCGAGGCCCTCGAGGGCGAGCGCGACACGGAGCGGCCCCGCGCGCGCGAGAAGACGCGCTCGCGCTGGTACGCGGCGGCGTCGTAGCCCGGCGGCGGGCGCTTGAAGTAACCGCCGCCGGCGTAGGCCGGACGCGGGAAGCGGCTGCGCGGCGGCGATCCGCGCCACTGCTGGCTGTAGGCGGGGGACGCGCGCGCGGCGTCGAGCGACGGGCGCTCCACGGAGCCGCGCGCCGACGAGTTGAGCTGAACGATGCGACCTCTGGACGGCGCGGCCTCGCCGGGCTCGGGCGACGAGGCTCTGGACGAGTCGTCGGCCATGTGCGCTGCCTCCCTCTCGCGAGTGACGCGGGCCTGCCGCCTCGCGTGGTGCGGCTTTTCTTCTCTTGTCGCTTCTTGGGCGCGCGCTTGGACTGTGGACGGCCCTCGAAGTCCTTCGGGCGTAGGCTGTTGGGCGGGATGGAAACATGCCGCTCGAGAGGATTGCGACGTCTCGGCTTTGCGCACGCACGCCCCCTCCCCTTTGGGCCAAAGTTTGCCGCCAATGGCGGCGCCCATTTCTGCCACAGGCCGCAGCAGGTCACTTGACGACGATGGAGCGCGCGCTCGGGGAGCCGACGCTCGTGCTGTGCGGCGCCTGCATGGCGCGCGAGGAGTCGCGCTGGCTGCCGCTGCGCTGCGCGGACGGCGCGCTGCTGGTGCGCGACGTGTGCGCGCGCCCGGGCTGCCCGCGCCTGCAGGTGCGCGGCCACCTGTGCGTGGCGCACGGGCTGGAGCTGGAGCTCGCGTGGCAGGGCTGCTACGCCGTGCGCGCGTGCCACGGCTGCCGCGCCAGCACGCTGCAGCTCTACGCCGAGAAGCGCGACGTCTGGCTCATCCTACGGGAGAGCGAGCACGCGCGCGGCGCGCACGGCGTCGAGCGACGCGTCCGGAAGCCGGCGGCGGCGGACTCGGACGCGTCGGACGAGCCCGTGCGCACGCGCTTGGCGGCTGGCAAGCGGCCGCTCGTCGTGCGCGCGCGGCCAAGGCGCAAGTCCAGTCGCTTCCTCAAACAGCACGTCGAGAAGGAGCAGATGCTGGCGCTCGAGTGGAGTCTCGGCAACCTGCCGCTGGAGAAGAGCAGGCACCTCTGGGGAGAGAACCACAAGCGCGCCGAGATGCAGAAGGACCCGATGGCCTACTTCTTGGCCCAGAAGCCGCCGGTCAAAGAGGTGCCCGACGTCAACGCGCGGCCAGAGCCGCTGGAGGTCTTCTGCGTCGCGCTCGGCTGCAGACGCTTCGCCAAGACGGGAAGCCGCTGCCGCTTCCACTCGTCCCAGCCGCTGGAGTTCATTAGTCCCGATATGGAGGCGACAACAGCGGGCTCAAAGAATAGTGCCGGCGACGCATGAGAATAGTATCAACAGCCCGCCTCTGCCTGCCGTCAGCCTATGGATACTTAAGTTATGACTCGGTCTCGAGAAAAACGGCTGAGAAGCAGAGCGATTTGTTACGAAGACACGCGCGAAGAAGCGAGGAAGGATCAGAAGGTGGCTGGGTGCATAAAGAGCATCAATTCATTCGTCTTTCATCGTTCGTCCACCGCGTTCAACCCAACTCGTTTTGGTAACGTCAGCGCAGACCACGACTTCTCCACAAAGCGGATGGGGATTACAGCCCGCATGAGGTAAGGAACTCCGGGCAAAATTGACAGTACCAACTTCACCTGATGAGAAACGAAAATGCAAGGGTACAGTATGTATGTTCCAATTGCTTGGCCATGCCACGGCTATAAAACTACCTGTAATAACTCGATTGTATGCAGCTTCGATATACAGGGGCATGGACGAAAGCTCC
>BSXT01000766.1:0-44032 GCA_030267785.1 Phytophthora fragariaefolia | reverse complement strand
CCCCGTTGAATGAGATCGTCCTCGTACTTGACAACGCGCCGTGTCACACCAACGCCGAGGACGTGTTCGATGAGGAGGAGTTCGCGGGCGCTGAGGTGCTGAAGTTAGGCCCGTACTCACCTATGCTCAACCTGATTGAGAATGTATTCTCAGTCTACAAGAGCGCCGTGAAGTGCTTCCTCGCGCGGCAGCGCCCAGCGATTCTCCGTGTTCCGGAGGGCGTGACCACCACGGAGCATCGATCCAAGTTCCTCGAGCTTGCGGCGGACCCTCTGTTTGTGGAGATCGTCACCCCAGAGTTGTGCAACCGCACTTTTTGCCACTGATTGCCCCACCACCAGCGTGCACTGCGCTTCGAGGACATGCAGGTTGGTAGTTAGCTGTATGCAATTAGATTGGATAGATTATTACTTTTCATAACGTATTAAATCTGGCAATCATTTGAATTTGAGCGTTCACATTTTGATTTTGAGTGTTGACTTTGAGAATAACGCCGTGCAATGGTGTAGTATTAATAATAGCAAAAATAAATAATAAAGGAGCTTGTACTGGATACGTGAAGCATGTGTTTGCATTTCATTGCATGTGTTACATGTATTTAATATCCAAGAGAAATACCATGTTGGAGCTGAACCGTGATGTATAAAAGGCTGCAAGGTGCTCCGAGAAGCAAGTTTGCTTGGCTCGCGGCAGTTTCCGGGTTAAAAAAACTCGGTGAACGATAAGGCAGTGTTTTAGTCTCTGTTCAGCTCGTTACACGCAGTAGGTGGATTTTGGTTTGCTGCAAGCATAATTGCTCGAGCTGATCCTCTAGCACTGGCTCCACAGCTCAAATTCGTGCGGCCGATATACTTTTGGACAGCACACACAACACCAAGCTTGCGGTGGGTTCATTTACTCTTACCAAGAACGCAAGATCCGACCTGCATCTTCGTGATGTCAACCTGCTTGTTTTCGACCGAAAAAAACGGCAGGCATCTAGACGCTTCAACTACGCGGTGTTCTACTTGTAGCTGCTGCTGAAAAACAATGTTTAACCGGTATGCTCTAGATCGTATTGGTATGCTCGTGGAGAGTACATACAACGACGGTGAAACTAGACCCCCCCTCGACGTGTACATGTATTTTCAAGACAGAGTGAGCAAGGTGACACTTTGTACCTTGCGCGGACGCCGCAGCGGACCCCTGTGATTGCCAAGATGCAGCTGGCAGCAGCAAGTACGATGAACGCGACAGCAGAAGGGAGAACGAGGACGGCAGCAGCAGATTAAGCGAGGACGACAGCAGGACGGGTAAGTATCGGCAGCGTGAGGACAGCGGAGACGATGACGGCAGCGTGAGGACAGCGGAGACGATGACGGCAGCGCGACAGAGACCGAAGACGAAGATAACCCAGAGCAGGCAGCTGCCACTGACGAAGTGTGGAGCTGCCGAACCCAGGATTGCGCCGCCTGAAAGGGCGCTGAAGAAGATCGCGGAGAATGTACGGCTGAGAGCAGCTGCGAGCAGTCGCCTAGCTTCGCAGCGGAGAAGCCGCCGCGGACCAAGGGCTCAGTCTAGCTTTTGCGAGCTAAGAGAGAGAAGTCGATAACAGAGTCATACCTCCGGTCTGGAGCGGTGACGCAAGAATATATTGCTGGATAGCTGCTAGACTAGACGTGTAGTTCGGTACTTGTCGTACCCGAAGAGGGAACCGGTATCAGCAGCCCGGTGAGGCGTGGTGGTATCTGCAGCCCACAAGTTGCGTGCGTCCGAGGCTAAAAGTGGTATCGGCAGCCCCGGCGACTTAATTGTCGTCTCGCCCGGCACGAACATACGATCTCGCCCTCGAGGATACGTCCTTGCGCTTCGGTCAACCGGAAGGCCAGTCTGCTGTCGTGTGTGTTTCGATAAGTAGTGCGTGTTAAGTTGGACAGTGGATTGGTTTGCCCATCGGACACTACTTTGCGGCCGCAGAGGAAGACCGACACGAGCAGAAGCAAGAAAGAGTATTGAACCCCACGCTTACTACAGCTACAGAAAAACTCAACCCCTCTGCAGTCTCAGCTGCAATTGGTCAAAATAAACTAGATTCACACACCCTACAAACTACAAAGCGGATACAAACCCAAGATAAATCACCAAAAAAGGGCACAACGCGTGAATTTTGAATGTACCGGTAGCTGCACCATCACTATTGGTGGCTTGGGAACCGCTTTTTGTAACCTTCAGTCTACGAAACGGAATATTAAGCGCCCGAGCGGTGGGTTTACATCCGTCCACTGCAGCCCGCTTGAGCGCTTCCCGCCTCTGCTTGACGGTGTAGCGGTTCTGCCGACTAGCTTCCATCGTCTGCAACAAGGGCTCGAGAGGCTGCACAATAGCATTGCGTGCTGTCCAACAATACGTAAACGATCGCTCATTGGATCAAATAGCAAATCCTGGCTTTTCTTTTTGTACTTGAGTTTACCGTAAAACTCGATTTCTATCCGACAGACACTTATATCCGATAGTTTATTTCAGCCAATAGCATCACGTGATTACAGATGTAGCGATTGGCAACTTATTTCCGACAAGCGCAGCTAATTTTTAACCTAGCGTCGGTATTTGACCAGCTCACCAACCAACCATTACAGCCGACTCTACGAGTTTGCCAACCAGTCAGCTTGCTTCGCTGCTGATCGTGCCAGCTTAACTACTCCTCATTTAGTTCTACTTCTGCAATGGCGCGCGGCAAGCGTCCCAAGCTCAACCCATCAGGTGGCGCAAAGCCCAAGGAGTTCACGCGATTCCGCCAAAGAGTACTAAAGTACTTCGCTACGCATTCTATCAAGGAAACCCTAGCCAAGATGTACCCTTGGCTCGACCCTGCAGCGCGTGAGACGAAACGAAGGAGCATCTACTACTGGCGGAAGATGAGCGCCAAGGTCGAGCGGGCATGTATCAGTAGCAATACCAGTAGCATGAAGATAGGGACGACGTAGTTGACATTAACTTGGCTATAGCTGAATAGACAGTTAGTTCCACGTGTGCGTGTGCGCCCATGCGCATTGTGGTTATTCTTACAAATGGGAGTTCGCTAAATTCCTCCTGGGCGCTGGGAGGGTTGTAGAGGTAAACCCCCCCCCGAGTTCAACGCCGCTGTCTGTTTTGGCTAATTCGGAGAATTTTACTGCTAAAAGTGACCAACATCTGCTTCACCATCAAATGATAGGCATATCATATTTAGGAGGGTTTAGTGGAAGGGCATTTAGCTGCCGGATAAGTTGAGTTTTACGGTAAAGTCACCCTTTAGCGGTAAGGTTAAGGCGACAAAATCAATGAAAGCGACGATGCATATTGCACCAAACCAGTTCGTGTGGGGATAGCATCAACCTGTAAATGCAAAAAAAAAATACAATTTTTGTATTTGCTGTAGTGTCGTAGTACATGTAGTCGCCGACTTAGAGCTTCTTGTTGGATGAGGGCGCTTTCGATTCGATCTCGGTGGGCCTGCATTTTGAGAGTAGTGCTAGCCATGAGGAATTTCGACAGCGCCTGTATGCTGGCTGGGCTGTACTTGGCCGCAGCTTCTTGGTCGAGCGAGATCATCGAGCAGCACTGCAGCTGCGAGACTTCATGATAGGGTGTTGACGCTGGAGACCGCTTGGTCACGGCGTAACCTCGGAGCTGATACGTCAGGCCGCTGAGCATCTTGTGCCTGATCTCGGCTGGCGAGACTCGTGCCACCCAAACGACGACATCCCGTTCGGGCTCGACGTAGCGCCGGATGACTTGTTTCACTTTGATGTCAGCGTGAGTACATCAGGAGAAGAGTTCTTTCGTGAACTCCTCGACGATCGTGTACGGATCGTCTAGGTGTCTGGCGGTTTTCTCGTAGATGTTCCCATTGCCCAAATGTTTCTCGGACCCTTTGAAGTGATCCCATGTGGCCTCAGTGGCAGCATGTAGGCCAAAATGAAGAACTTTGTTAGAAAATGCTTCGCCGTACGTGCCGTCGCCGCCAACACGAATGTGAACATCGTCTGGGGTTTCCACCATCTGAATGAGACCGTTGGCTGAAAAAACTGTATCCACTTCCTGGTACGCAGCTTCGAGGTGTCGGAAAAGGTTTCCACAGAAGGCCAGGACAAGCGGGTGCTGTACACAGTTCTGTTGGATGAAGGTCGAGCAATCATTGACGAGTTGGGCTGCCCGCTTTTGCAGTGTGTTAGCCATGCTATCTGCCATCTTTCGCTGTCGCTCAACAATAAGTTTCAGGTGAATATTGTCGCACTCGGCTTCCTCACGACGTCGCCGCTGTATGGCCAACACCGCTTGCCACATCTGTGGATTACTTGATTTGTCTGCCGCAGCTCGCTGTTGAGATCGCCCCGACGAGGTGGCCTCCGAATGCTTGCCCTTCAGCCTCCTTAACGTATCCAGGTCAGTTTGAAGTCTCTCCATTTGCTCACGAAGGAAGGCGATCTCTCTCGTCCGCCCATTGCGCACACGGTTCGAGTCGGCATACACGCCAGCCTTGCGCAGGATTCTGGTCTTCTCGTTGATCTCCATACGTCGCCTTATCTTCTTTTCACGCGACGTCAGCCGCACCGGAGCTTTGCATCGAGCACTGGACCACTGGTGGTTGGGTCTCCGTCACGGACACCAACTCATCCTCACTCTCTGAGGGGGATTTGGTACTCGACGCTTCTCCATTGAGTGCGCACTCGTCCACGAAGGACAGCGCCGCCTCGACGACTCGATCGTCATCTTCGAGGAGAAACGCCATGGCGCTTAACTACTTCGAATCGTGCGCGCGACGCTCGCAAAGCATTTGTGGCTGGTTCACCCTCTGCACTGCGACGCAGCACAGGATGACAATGATCCGTTTGCGACGTTGTGTGAGGCGTCTTTACTGCCAACGTGGGAAGCGCCCGCGCGTGTGCGTGACGAACTCACTTTGGTTTTACATTATTGGGGCGGAATGATACCCTGCCGCCTTAGCTGTTGGTCAACGAGGGCGTTCTCGATGCGGTCTTGGTGCGCCTGCATCTTTTGGGCTGCGGTGACGATGAGGAAGTTGGTGACGGCACGCACGGTCTCAGGCCCGTACATTGCCTCAGCCTCAGGCTCGAGAGAGATGAGCGAGACACACTGCAGCTGGGAGACTTCGTTCCCGGGGGTCGACGCGGGTGATCTCTTGGTCATCGCGTAGCCGCGAAGGTGGTAGGTTAGCCCACGCAGCTTTTTGTGCTTGATCTCGGTCGGTTCCGCCACCGACACCCAGATGACAATGTCGCGGTCGGGCTCCATGTAGCGGCGGACAAGCTGCTGAACCTGTATATCTGCCCGAGCGTTCTTGGAGTGTATCTCCTTGGTGAACTCTTCGAGGATCGTGTACGGGTCATCAAGGTTCTGGGTGCAAAACCAGGAGAGCGCCATCGTTAGAGCTACCCACGCAGACATCAGTGGCATCTGCGGCATGACTTACCTGGGCTGTCTTTTCATAAATATTGCCATTGCCGAGATGTTTCTCGGATCCCTTGAAGTGATCCCACGTAGCTTCTGTTGCTGCACGCAGGCCGAAAGGCAGCACCTTGTTGGAGAAAGCCTCGAGGTACTTGCCATTGACGCCTTCGCGGATGTGCACGTCGCTCGGAGTAAGCACCATGTTAGCCAGGCCGTTGGACGCGAAAACGGCATCAACTTCCTGGTGTGCAGTTTCCATATGACGGAACAGGAGCGGGAAGTCTCCTGCGTCTCCGCGGGAGCGCAACACGCGAACGATCTCCTGGTTCGAGAAGTCCATGAAGGTAGCGCAGTCATTCGTCTGCAGGGAAAATATATCGTCATGTAAGTGTTACGCATGCACACACTCCTCTCCAGACCTAGCATAGCTGCAATCACTAAAGAAATCATGCTGCGTACCAAATGACCAGCTCGCTTTCGCACCACATTGGTCATGCAATTCGCCACCTTTTGCTGGCGCTGCACCGCAAGCTTCAAGCGAAGGTTTTCACGCTCTGCCCCCTTTAGCCGGCGCTGCTGCCGGATAGCGATGACTTCCCACACCTTTGGGATCTGCAGTGCCGCGTCCATTGCATCGTCCGACGAAGCACGAGCTCCTGCATGAATATCTCGTCGTTTGCTCTTGCGGCACTGCAGAACCTGCAAGTCGAGCTGGAGCTTCTCGATCCTCTCTTGGAGGTAGGCGATCTCCAGTCTGCTGTCTTTGCTCATCCAGTTGGCGTCTCCGTAGATGCCAGCCTTGCGCAGAAGCTTCTTCCTCTCGCTGGTCTCCGATCTCCGCCTCAGCTTGTCTCTGTTGGAAGCTTCGGACCCACAACCTTTAGCCGGAGCAGTTAAGTCTGTCGACGCCATTTTGTAGCCGCCGAGCGCCCCGAATGACGTCTCGACTCCGGTGACGTTAACTGTTGGCCTCAAGCCGCAGGACATCGCGGCCCATTCGTCCTCGCGATGCATCAAAGCCGTGGTCCGCGTGGCTGCAGCAACTTCCACCTCCTCCTCGTCCAGCACGCACTCGTCCACGAACGAAAGCGCGGCTTGGAACGCTCGGTCGTCCTCGTCCTCCAGACACTCTACCATGACCTCAAGTGCGTTCGCGACGTCCAGCGCTGGTCTAACAGCGCCAGCCTCTGGCACGTGTCTGGATTGTCTCTCCGCGGTGCTGTGCTTGATGGATGCACGGTGGCAACGCGAACCTTGCTCATCCCCATCGTGAGTGTACGTGTACAACTCAACCACTGACTCAAATACACTGCTAGCTAAGCTAAGCTACCAGCAGACAGACTTAGTGTCCCAGCAGCGCGTGGTCCATCAGAGCGTTCTCGATGCAGTCCTGGTGTCCTTGCATCTTGGCTGCCAAACTCACGATCAGGAAGTTCGTAAGAGCGCGGATGGCGTCAGGGCCGAGCTTCGCCTCCGTCTCCTCGTCGAACGAGATCAGCGAGCAGCACTGCAGCTGGGACACCTCGCGCTCCGGCGTGGAAGCGGATGACCGCGTTGTGACCGCGTAGCTCCGAACTTGATACCTTAAGCCGCCTAGCATCTTGTGTTTGACTTCGGTTGGTGATACGCTCACGACAGCAATAACCACGTCGCGATCGGGCTCAACGTATCGCCGAATGGCCTGCTTCATGTTGGCATCTGCGCGAGTGCTGTTCGAGTGCATTTCTTTGGTGAACTGCTCGAGAATCGTGTAGGGCACGTTGACGTCCTGTTCGATGCAGCATTGTATATCGCAAGAGAACACCTGTGAGGCTTCAGCACGAGTTCATTTGCGTTGCCATCACTCACCTTTGCAGTCTTGGAGTACACCGAGCCGTTGCCCATGTGCTTCTCGGAGCCTTTGAAGTGCTCCCACGTGGCTTCTGTTGCATCTTGCAGCTTGAACGGGAGCACCTTGTTGAAGAACAGCTCAACATACTTCCCGCCCGCGCCATCTCGTACGTGGACATCGCTTCGTGTGACCACCATATCACTCAGCCCGTTTGCTGCAAACACCGCGTCCAGCTCCTGGTACGCATTGTCCAAATGGCGGAAAAGGCCCTGGAACTCGCCGGCATCTCCGCGCAGGTCTAGTACGTGGGGGTTCAAACCATTGTCCGTGAAGAAGGAGCACTCGGTATTCTGTGAGTAAAGCCAACGCACCACCAGAACAAACATGTCAGCCCTCCCTAGGTCATCCATCACCAATGCCCACGCAGCCTCTAGATCTCACCAACTGACTCGCTCGCTTCTGGATCAAGCTGCGCAGCGTGTCCGCCACCTTCTGCTGGTGCTCGATCACCAGCTTCAGGCGAATATTCTCGCACTCCGCCTTCTTCCTGCGACGCCTCTGGCTGTCCGCGATGTTCTCCCACACGGTCGACATCGTCGGCGTGCTCGTGGCAACAACACCCTCAGCACTCGGCACTTGGTCCTTGTGCAGCTCTGCAGGAGGAGCCGCTCTCGTCTTGGTTCGGCACGTCGCTCCTTCCCCCTTCTGCTTCTTGAGCACTTCCAGGTCGATCTGCAGCTTCTCGAGCTGCTCTCGCAGGTACGCGATCTCGATGCGGCGGTTGTTGCGCACCTTGTTGGAGTTGCCGTAGACGCCGGCGGCGCGCAGCATTTTCTTCCGCTCGTTGAGTTGCTCCCTCCTCATCATGTCGTCCACCGACACAGACGCATGACTCGCCTCGTCGTTGAGCGCTTTCGCAGCACGCGGCGACGCTGGGATCGGGCCGGGGGCGTCTTCAGCCACTTTCGCAGCACCTGCGAACTCGTCCACGAAGGACAGCGCCGCGTCCACGACGCTTTGGTCGTCTTCGTCCAGGAAGAACGACATCACTTCACGGTCTCTCGGTAAACGTACTGTTCGTCAATTTCTGTGCACAGTTGTTTCGATCCTGCATGATGTGAGGCTGAGGTCACTACTGCCCACTGGTAATGGCACTTCAAGCTCCTTCGTCTTCGGAGCTTGTCCGAATTGGAGGAGAGCCCCAGTGATGTTCTACTGGGCTCCGAAGTAGTCAATCAAGGGCAAGTATTCTATGATTCAGCACATGAAGACAGCAAGCAACGTGTGTTCAACTGCAACGCCCATTGATTGTTTCAATACGACCACGATCAATGGTGGACACGGCCCTTTCGATGCAGTGATGGTATGGTGTCTTGGCATCTTCGTCGTCACTCACGATTGGGAAATTCGGAAGTGCACCTTCTCTCCTTGTCATTGAAACGAGCGAGCAGCACTGGCGTCACCTCGTCGCGATCGGGCTTAGCGTATCGCCGGGTATTGGCGTCTGTACAAGCGCTGTTTGATTGCATTTCCCTGGAGAAGTGTTCGAGAATCGGGTAGGGCGTGTTCACGTTCTGCAAGGAGTCACAGCGTGCGCATCTTAACGTTAGAGCTCGGGTACAGCGTTCTAAAGTACTCTGTCATTTACCTGCCTACACCTTGCCAAGTCACACGTGCTTCTTAAAGTGCTTGAATGGGAGCACTCTGTTGAAGAAAAGTTGCATATACTACGTAGTATCTGCCTCATTGGTGCTTACCGATGCAGAGGCTGATTCAGTGTTTGGGTGTCGCTAGTAGGTCTTCTAAAAAGTAAAGCGCAGCCTCCACGACGTCATTCCCATATTCCACGAGACACGACATGGGCGAGTCTGGGACTCTTGGCGCTTGAATAGCAACAGAGGGTGTGGTGATTTGGGCACCGATAGCGTCATTGTGTCTTAGCAGGACACCTACCCACGTGCTCACGTCCATCACGAGTGATCTGCCACGATATTCAGAATACCATCTCTCGACGCAACGCTTGCTCAACCAAGGCATCTTCGATTCGATCTTGGTGGCCTTGAGTTTTCATCGCTGAATTCACAATCAAGAAGTTGGTGAGAGTTCGAATCGTGTCAGGGCCGTACAGTGTTTCAGCCTCCTGGTCGAATGTAATCAGCGAACAGCACTGGAGTTGGGAAACCTCTCGACCTGGTGTTGAAGCAGACGATCGTTTAATCTTGGCGTAGCCACGAAGATGGTAGGTGAGCCCTTGCAGCATTTTGTGCCTGATCTCTGCTGGGGATACTCTAGCAACCCAGATCACGAGATCATGGTCAGCTTCTACGTATCGTCGCACTACCTGCTTAACTTTCACATCTGCACGCGAGTTATTGGAATGCATTTCCTTCGTAAACGCTTCAATCACAGTATACGCCTCACCAAGATCCTGCATGCAAACGATAAGGCATTAGCATCAACCTATCACATACACGCTACACGATCTACCTTTGCGGCTTTATGGTAGATGCTCCCGTTACCCAAGTGCTTTTCGACGCCTTTGAAGTGGTTCCACGCAACTTCAGCCGTATCGCTCAACTTAAACGGCAGCACCTTGTTAGAAAACGCCTCGAGATATTTGCCCTCGTCCCCTTCGCGAATATGCACATCGCAAGGCGTGATCACCATCTTCTCCAGGCCGTTAGCCGCGAACACGACGTCTACTTCGCGACGAGCAGCTTCAAGATGTCGAAACAGCCCGTCAAAATCACCGATATCTCCGCAGAAGTCCACAACATGAACGATCTGCTGTTTTGGCTTGACGTCAGCGAACGATGAGCACTCACTCGTCTATAAGAAGCAAGTAGACAGCACACGTAGGTGAGATCAACTCCCGTGTAATGCAGCCTTCGCAAGAACGAAACAACAACCATACCAACTGCCTTGCTCGCTTCTGAAGCGTGCTGCTCAAATCAGCAGCCACCTTCTGCTGGCGCTCAACCATCGTCTTCAAGCGTCCATTCTCCCGCTCAGCTTCTTCACGTCGCTGCCGTTGCTTTCTCGCAACCACCTGCCATAAGCTTGGTATCTGCGGCAGTAAGTTCACCATCGCCCTCGGCTGCAGTTGAGGTGACTTCGCCCGTCGACTCTGCAGGTTCTGCAGATCAAGCTGCAGCTTCTCCAATTCCTCTCGAAGACGGGCGATCTCGCGTCTCCTTTCGTTCCGCGCTCGGTTGGGGTCGCTGTAGACGCCTGTTTTGCGCAGGATTCTCGTCTTGGCGTTGGCCACCGCGCGCCGCGTCAGATCACGTGCATTCGCGTCCAGTGGCCTAGTTAGCGGCACAGCTTCCGCCCTCGAGCTTCCAGCAGACAAGGAGCCAAGCTCGAACTTGTCCACGAAGGACAGAACCGCCTCGAGCACGCGGCCGTCCTCTTCGTCGTCTAGGAAGAACGCCATGCCGTCGACAGTCGTCGCCACGTGCGGACCGCCAAATGAAGTGCTCGGTTCTGCAAAGCACACAAGAGAATGGACTCCACTTCTCCTACATGTGTACCATGCACTTCTTCCGCTGTAGTTTGCAGCGCGATGGTGGACCATGTACATGTACTGTAAGTTAGCGCTAGTGGTGCTGACATCGCATTGCTTGGTCGATGAGGCGGTTCTCGATGCCGCTTTGGTGGACGCGCATGTTCTGCGCTGTGTTGACGACGAGGAAGTTGGTGAGGGCTCGCATGCTGTCGGGGCCGTACCTCGCCTCGATGTCCTGGTCCAGAGAGATGAGGTAGCAGAACTGCAGCTGGGACAGCTCTTGGCTCGGGGTCGAGGCGGCGGACCGCTTCGTGAGCGCGTAGCCCCGCAGGTGATACGTCAAGCCCTTGAGCATCTTGTGCTTGATCTCCGTTGGCGCCACGCTCGCCACCCAGATCACGATGTCGCGGCCCGGCTCGACATAGCGCCGCACGACCTGCTTCATCTTGACGTCCGCTCGGGAGCTGTTCGAGAACACCTCCTTGGTGAACTCCTCGATGATCGTGTAAGGCTCGTCCAGGTCTCTCTTCGCCTTCGTGTAGAGACTTCCATTGCCCATGTGCTTGTCGGTCCCCTTGAAGTGGTTCCACGCTGCCTCGGTCGCGTCGCGCAGCTTGAAAGGGAGAACTTTGTTGGAGAACACCTCGAGGTACCTGCCGCCAACTCCTTGGCGGATGTGAACATCGCTGGGGGTGATCGTCATGCTTGATAAACCATTCGCGGCGAACACAGCATCGATGTCGCGATAAGCCGCTTCAAGGTGACGGAAGAGTCTTTGGAAGGAGCTGATGTCTCCGTTGAAGTCGAGGACGTGAACAACTTGATGCTTTGGACAGTTTAGACTCGAGAAACACGAGCAATCGTTCTCCTACGGCACACGAGACAAGCGTCAGACATACCAAGACTATCATAGAATACAACGGAGAGCTGTGTACCAGTTGGCTTGCTCTCTTTTGTAGCAGGCTGCACAACGTGTTTGCCACCTTGCGATGCCGTTCCATTAGGAGCTTTAAGCGAATGTTCTCGCGCTCAGCTTCTTTGCGGCGCCGCTGTTGGCGGTCTGCTACCTCCTGCCACACAGTTGATAAAGGCGATGTCGAATTCATCACTACCAGCGCGTTTGCAGGCCGGCGCTTCGCTTCGCGCTGGCCAACCTTGTGGGTCTGCAAACTCTTCAAGTCGATCTGCAGATCTTCAATTCTCTCGCGGAGGTAGGCGATCTCCAGCTTGCGTTCATTGCGTACGCGGTTTGAGTCTCCATAAATGCCAGCTTTACGAAGCAGCTTCTTCCTCGCATTCCTCGCGATTGTCTTCTCTCTCCAAGTCATCCCAGTCGTATCCAAGCTGAGGATCGACGGCACCTTGCACGGAGCAGTCGCTTTCGTCTCATTTACTGATTTGTGCACCAAGCCTGTGCGTGCTTGAGCTGGCGACTTTGGTGCAGGGATATTTGCAGTGGGCGCAGCTTCAGTTTCCGGCTCATCAAACGAGAACTCGTCGATGAAGGACATTGTCGCCTCGAACACCTTGTCATCTTCGTCTCCCTGGAGAAGTGCCATCCTCTGATGTCTTCCTCTTTAAATATGCAATGGACGTGAGAGGTGGAGCCACGAGTTGTCGGCGACAAAGGCATGTTCCCAGCCAAATGGCTCGAGACACGAAGATGAAGATGATGTGACAGCAGGATTTGCTGAAGTCAACTCGAAGTACCTGTTCATCTACAATTATTGCATGTGCTCCTGAAGAGCTCGGTCTACCAATGCACTTTCGATGCGATCCTGATGGTTACGGATGTTTTGTACCGTGTTGCCAATCAAAAAGTTGATGAGGGCCCGCGCGTTAACAGGATCATACGTTGTGCCAGGCTCTTGGTCAAGCGAGATCAACGAGCAAAACTGCAGTTGCGATAGCTCGCGCTCTGGTGTCGACGCTGGTGAGCGTTTTGTAAGAGCGTATCCCCGGAGATGATAAGCTAACCCATGCAGCATTTTATGCTTGATCTCCGTCGGCGACACGTGTGACATCCAAATGACGACGTCGCGGTCGGGTTCGACGTAGCGCCGAACCACTTGCTTTACCTTAATGTCTGCGCGAGAATTGTTGGAATACAGCTCCTTCGTGAAGACTTCGATGATCGTGTAGGGCTCGTCAAGGTTCTGTTGATTTAGCAACAAGAACGATTCAAAAAGTATGAGCAAGACACTACGATATCAGCTCCAAAGAGATCATGACAGCTCCTACCTTAGCCGTTTTCTCGTAGATGCTACCATTGCTCGCGTGTTTTTTTACCCCTTTGAAATGATCCCATGCTGCCTCAGTCGCGTCACTTAACTTAAAGGGCAGCATCTTGTTTGCAAAGAGCTCGAGATATTTGCCGCCCACGCCTTCGCGAATGTGCACGTCACTCGGAGACACCACCATGCTGGCTAAACCATTATCCGCAAAAATGGCGTCTACTTCTTGATAGGCAGCTTCATTTAGGCGGAAAAGCGATTCAAAATCCCTGACGTCACCATGGAAGTCCAGCACATGAACAACGTGAGGCTTTGGAGCGCTCACGCTCATGAATGACGAGCATTCGTTCGTCTACATCGCAAAATAAAGACATGGTTAACCAAACCTACAATGGCAAGCAAGCTCAATGTCTTACCAATTGACTAGCTCGCTTCTGAATCAGTGCTCGGAGATTATCCGCCATCTTTTGCTGGCGATCCAGGATGAGCTTCAGACGAACATTTTCCAGCTCAGCGGCTTCTCGGCGCTTCCTTTGGCTGTCGGCAACAGCCTGCCACATGCTTGGAATTTGTACCGTGGAGACGACCGTAGTCAAGCTGTGCTGTGCTGCACTTTTCTCCTTTGGGCGCTCCTTCTGCCCCTGTAGAGCCTGCAAGTCGGTCTGCAGCTTTTCTAGCTGCTCCTTCAGGTAAGCGATCTCCAACCTGCGCGCGTTCCGGGCTCGGTTCGGGTCTCCGTAAACTCCAGTCTTGCGCAGCAGCTTCTTCCGTTCATTGATCTTCTTTCGCTTGGCAGTGTCGTCCTCCACCGATCCAAGCAGCAGCGGGGCCTTGCATCTAGGGGCATAAACCGTCGGCGTTGATAACTTGTCTCCAGCCAGCATCGTCTCGTTATCCGGTGCGTTGGCAGTGAAAACGGCGTTCGACCCTCGAGGAACCAACGCCACCTCATTCTTACGCGTAGTCGCCACGGCCGTCTGAGTGGCCGACAGACATTCATCATCGAACGGGAACTCGTCGAGGAAGGACAACGCCGCCTCCAGGGTGCGGTCGTCGTCGGGGAGCGCCATGGCCACTTCGCGTGGTCCTAGACGAAATCCAGATGGCACAAGTCATGTCGCTGAGATTTGCCAGACTCAAGTTCAGCATGTTCATGAGTTACCTGGTGCGTCGCTTCCAAGTCTGCTAACTCAAGAACACCAAGTATCGTATTGTGCATGTGCGTATTTTAATGCATTGCACCTAATGCGTCGATTCGAAGTCTGCTACCTCAGAACTCCAAGTTTGAGCATTTCACAGTTGGTACTTTATATCACGTTTCTACAAGTCTGCCGAGCTCGCTACCCGCGCTGGTTCAGGACTTGCCCTACCAGGACGTTCTCGATGAGCTCCTGGTCGGCTTTAATGTTGCCGGCGGTGTTGCCCAGCACGAAGTTGCTGAGGGCGCGCGTGTAGGCAGGGTCGTACGTCTGAACTTCGTCGGCAAGCGATGCCAGTGTGCACAGCTGCAAGAGCGACAAGTCGTGGTCCTCAGTGGCAGCAGCCGCGCGCTTGATGAGTGCGTAGCACCGGTAGTTGAAGGTGAGCCCAGCCAGAGGCTTGTGAGCGATCGAGACCGGCGAGACGCTTGCCACGAGAATGACGATCTCGCGATCAGCTTCCACGTAGCGCCGAACGATCTGTTTCACTCGCACATCGGCGCGAGCAGTGTTTGCAAACAGCTCCTTGGCGTAGTCTTCAATGATCGTGAATGGTGTATCGAGACTCTGGTAAAACACAGCAGGAATGTAGTGTTAGGCGACGTTGAATCGGTAGCGCTCTGGTTCCTACATGGTCTCACCTTTGCAGCCTTGTCATAGAGGTTTCCGTTGCCGCCGTGTTTCTTCATCCCCTTGAAGTGATCCCATGTCGCCTCAGCAGTGTCTCGCACCTTGAAAGGCATCGCCTTGTTGGAAAATACTTCTAGGTGCATTCCTTTAACGCCCCTGTTCGACCGTAATTGCACGCCATGATGGCTCGATTCGGTCACATTCAGACGGTTTCCAGCAAACACTGAATTCACCTCACGATACGCCTTCTGCAGTTCCCCTAACAGACCCCTAAAATCGTTGATGTCAGCACGGAAGTCCAGTGTTCGTCCCGTGAAGCACCTCCCAAACGTCGGGCTCGACAAGGCTGAAAACTCCGCCACCTACATCCAACATCCCAGACACTCCATCAGAATCCCCACTATCCTACCTCTCCCCAACACAAAAATCCGCAACCTAGGATACCTGCTGCTTGATCCGTGCCTGCACCAACGTCTCCAGAGCTTCGGCCAGCTTCTGCTGTCGCTCCACGACGAGCCTCAGCCGCACGTTCTCCTTCTCGGCCTTGTCTCTCTGCTCCCTCTGTCGACTCGCCACCTCCTTCCACGCCGTCGACACCTCCGGGTTGACCTGCCTCGCCACCAGCGCTTTCTGCTGTGCGTTCGGCTCCCCCGTGGACGGCTTCTGCAGCTGCAGCGCCTCCAGCTCCTGCTGCAGCTGCTCCACCTTGCGCTGCAGGAACGCCATCTCGAGCCTCCGCTCCTTCCTGGCGCGGTTGGGGTCGTCATAGAGCCCCGTCTTGCGCAGCAGCCGCTTCTTGGCGTTGGCGCGCGCTCGGCGCTGCATCTTATCGTCCGCTTCTGCCGGCTGCGGGCCAATGACGACGGCGCCTGATTCGGGGTGACCGGGCGCCCCGGGTGGCGCGTGCTCGCCGTCCTGGAACGGATACTCGTCCACGAACGAGAGCGCCGCCTCGAAGGCGCGTGCGGCGTCCTCGTCCTGCAGGAAGGTCATCACGCTGTACTGTACTGTGCCCGTGTCGTTCGACTGTGGTTCGTCACTCACAGTCCCACATGATCAATGAGAGGTGCGTCTGAACTTTCGATAAGAATAAGAAGGGATGACTCATACGTTGGTTTCGACGTGACGTACATGGACGTTTGCCTGGGCTCAGCAATGCAGAGCCTGGTCCATGAGCACGTTCTCGATCAGCTCCTGGTCGGCCTTGATGTTGCCTGCCGCGTTGCTCAACAGAAAGTCTGTGAGCACGCGGATGTACTTGGCGTCGTAGATCGTGCCTTCTTGCGTGTCGAGAGTCACGTGAGCGACCAGCTGCAAGAGCGACAGCTCTTGTCCGGGGACAGAGCTGTTTGCGCGCTTGATCACCGCGTAGTTGCGGTGGTGAGAAGTCAGACCAGCGAACGCTTTCCGCTTGATCTCGATTGGCGAGATTGTCGCTACCCAGACCACTACTTCCCGCTCGGCCTCGACATAGCGCCGGATAATCTGCTTCACGCGGACGTCGGTGCTTGAATTACCTGCGAAAAGTTCCTTCGAAAAGTGCTCGATTATTGTGTATGGTGTGTCGAGGTTCTGTCAATCAAGTTGAGACGCATGAGTTAGTACGAACCATTAAAATGATTCCGGCATTTTAGCAATAGCTAGCTACCTGTGCAGTTTTTGCGTATAGATTTCCACGATGTTTTTCGGAGCCCTTGAAATAATTCCACGTGGCTTCAGCAGTCGCATGCAGCCCAAAAGGCATTACCTTGTTGGAAAAAACATCCAGGTACATACCATTCACGCCCTCACGAACGTGTAGGTCTTGCTGCGTCATTTCCATCGTATTTAGACCGTTGTCAGCCAGTACCGCGTCTACTTCGCTGTACGCTGCGTCAAGATACTGGAGCAGTTCCTGAAAGTCTGCGGCGTCAGCACGGAAATCTAGTGTGCGACCAGAGGTGCAAGAAATATCACCAGGTCTCCGAATCGATGAAGAACACTCATCTACCTGGTATACACCCAGAGCTAGTTAGGACCTGAATGTGAACAAGGAAACAGTGACCACCTACCTGTTGCTGCGCGCGCTTCAGTAGCAAGTTCTCCAAGCTCTTGGCCACTTTGATCTGGCCTTCCAAAGCAAGCTTCAGCCGTACGTTTTCACGCTCTGTCTGCTCTCTGCGATTCCTTTGACGCTCGGCAAAACCTTGCCAAATACTCGACACAGGAATATCATTGGAGCTCGTCGGGGTGAGCGCAGAGCCCCCTTTTCCTTTTAACTCGTTTTGAGTCACCGTTATTGCCGTGGATTTTTGGCCCGGTCGCCCCTGCAGATTTTGCAATTCCATCTCCAGTTGCCCCACCTTTTCTCGTAAGTATGCAATCTCGAGCTTCCGTTCGTTTCTAGCACGATTGGGGTCTCCGTAGACGCCAGCCCTCCGTAGCATCCTCTTCCTGGCATTGTCCGCCGCTCGACGCCTCGCTTTCACGACTTCGGACATTGGTCGGGCTACCGTTCCAGCGCCTCTCGACCTGCTTGATACTGCTGCCATGTGGGGTCTATAACTGGTACCATTGCTCCCAGAATTCACAATAACCACGCCTCCAGCGCTGTCAGGGGTTGGCGCCGTTCTGACCGCAATTCCGATCCGTTCGAGACCTGGGGCGGCGCTGCTGCTGCCTCACCGAGTGCAACTAACTCGTGTGAGCTGTCGTCGTCTGCAAACTCGTCCACAAAGCTCAGCGCGGCCTCAAAGGCGCGCATAGCGTCCTCGTCCTCTGCGAGGAATGCCATCCGGTCGGGTAACGCTAACAATGCGTTTTATTATACATGAACACGGTTCAAGTTTTGAATTATGTAAAGTTTGTGTACCAAAATTGTGGCCATTAAATGGACCCTCATGGTCGCAGCATCTGGTCCAGGAGGATATTTTCGATAAGCTGCTGGTCGGCCTTGACGTTGCGAGCCGCGTCATTGAGCAGGAAGTCAGTGAGTGCGCGGACGTACTTGGGGTCGTAGATGGTACCTGACTCCGTGTCGAGCATGCTGTGCGCCACGAGCTGCAGCAGCGACAACTCGTGCTGGGGAGTCGAGGCCCTGGCGCGCTTGATGACGGCGTAATTCCGGTGACGAGACTTGAATCCACCGAACGGCTTATGTGTGTCAACAGGCTCGATGGAGGCTACCCAGACCACGACTTCGCGGTGGGGTTCCACGTAGCGACGGATGATCTGCTTGATGCGAACATCCGTACTTGAGTTATTGGCGACCAGCTCCTTCGAAAAATGCTCGATGATCGTGTACGGCGTATCGAGGCTCTGAAGCGGAAGCAAGCGTCAGAGAAATCCAAACAAGACGAGTTCGAAGTGTCTTTCGTACCTGAGCTGCTTTTGAATACAAAGTGCCTCTGTGCTTCTTGGAGCCCTTGAAATAATTCCATGTCGCCTCCGCTGTAGCATGCAGCCCAAACGGCATCACCTTGTTGGAGAATACCTCCAGATACATACCATTCACGCCTTCGCGCATCTGCAAGTCTTGCTGCGTCATTTCCATCGTATTAAGACCGTTGCCAGCCAGCACCGCGTCTACTTCGCTGTATGCAGCATCAAGATATTGGAGCAGTTCCTGGAAGTCTGTAGCATCGGCGCGGAAGTCCAACGTTCGGCCGGATGGACAAGCAACGTCGATGGATCCCTGAACAGCCGCAGAACACTCAGAAACCTGCACATGGAATCCATGTGAACATTGATTTCCTTTTTCAAAAACAAACAGACGCATCACCTTGCTAAAAAGCCAAGTCTTGCGTACCTGCTGTTGAATTCGTTTTAACAGTATCCTCTCCAAACTTTTGGCCACTTTAATTTGACTAGTCAAAACGAGCTTCAGTCTGACGTTTTCGCGCTCCGATTCTTCTCGCTGGCCCAGCTCACGAGCAGCGAGCTCTTCCCACGAGCTCGGCAAACCGGGCGCTTGTTGGTCACTTGAGTGCTCGCTAGAATCGTGCAGCTCATGTGTCGGCAACGCATTCGATGCCACCGCTGGACTAGGTCGCTCCTGCAGAGATTGCAACTTGGTCTCCAACTGACCCACTTTTTCATGCAAGTAAGCAATCTCCAGCTTGCGCTCGTTGCGAGCTCGGTTTGGATCAGCGTAGACACCCGCTTTGCGCAGCATATTCTTCTTGGCGTTGTTGACAGCTCGGCGACTTGAGCGCAGCGCGTCAGGAACAGGTGGAGTTGCACCCACAAGTCCGTCACCATTGTTCTTCAATCTGCTGGAGAGCCTCGCAGAGCGGCGTGGCGGAGGTTTGCTCTCTGCGACGGCAGCGTCGTCCTCCTCGCCTTGAAGCGGCATCTCCTCAATCGACAGCAAGTCCAGCTCGTCTGCCCTCAGCTGCTCCTCCGCTGCTGCGACACCAACAGCCGCGTCCTCTAAAGCGGTCACATCCGAGCCAAAGTCGTCCACGAAGCTCAGCAGAGCCGCGAACGCGTCGTCATCCTCCGCCAGGAACGCCATGTATGTATCGGCGGCAACTACCAGTATTAATACCTACTCGCCACTAAAAAAAAGGCGTCAGACGCTCAAAATTTGGTCCTCGTTTTGGGTACACGCCCCACGCTATCTCATGTGCGCCACACCACGATCGTCGTCGGGACGTGCCACGTCGTCATAGCCGAAAAAGAAGATTGGCGCCATGGCTCAACCAGGTCGGGCGTCTCTCCCTGCGGCGCGTGCACGTCCCCGCGCCGGCCTCTCACCTGTCGTGACCCGCAGGCTCCTTCCAGAACGCGAGCAACCGCCAGCGGCCGCAGTTCGGCGCGACGCCAGGCTTCGGCAACGCGCCGCAGTTCGCGTCGCAGCCCGCCGTGGGGCAGCAGCGGCCTCAGCGCGGCCCGGCGCACCAGTTCTACCAGAAGCCGGCGGCTGCTCCTCAGGCCGCGGCCCCCGCGCAGGACGCGGGCTTCTACGGCGCGCAGACCGCGCCCGCCTTCTCGCAGGACGTGAGTGCGCACAGCTTCAAGAGCTGGGGCGAGGCGAGGCGAGCTGACGCTGTGGATTGCTGCAGTTTCACCAGCCAGGAATGAACGCGGGGCCTGCCGCGCAGCAGCAGTTCCAGTCCGCGCCCGCGGGCTTCCAGCACCGCCACCCGACGCACGGGAACAACTTCGGCGGCTACGCGCAGAATGCGCCGCAGCAAACGCCGCCGAACAGCAACCCGCGGCCGCACATGCAGCAGGCGCAGCAGCCGGACTTCATCAACCAGTTCTCCAGGTTTGTAGGAGTTTTGCTTTGTTTGTGGCGCTTTGGAGCGATGGTGGGATGATGATGGAATTCGTGCGGCTGTGTGGTGCCTGGCTGCAGCAACCCGATGGCAGGGCTGGCGATGAACAGTGCCCAGGACTTCCTGCAGAAACAATCGGAGATGTATCTCCCGGGGGCCTATGGTGTGTGGGGAAGTCTCAAGTACTACTTCACTGTCAACAACTCTTACGTGAAGAGCCGACTCAGTGTGCGTAGATACCTATGCGAATTGGATGACTCTCAATCTGATTGTGTGGCACCGTGCTGTTTGTGTTGTCAGATGCTGCTGCTTCCATTCCGACACAAGAACTGGCGTCGGATGGGTAGTGGCGAGCAAGATGAGGCCAAGCCGGTGAGTGTAATTGCGTAACTAGCCTGGCGTTGAGACTTGCTTCTTACGAATGCTGTCACAATGCGTACACTTATCAGATGCAATACGCACCACCAACTCGTGACTGCAACGCGCCTGATCTGTACATCCCTCTCATGGGGTTTCTCACCTATATTTTGATCGTGGGCTACTCCAAGGGTACTTCAAACCAGTACGTCGCGTTGCTATTACTGATCACCGAGATACGACAATCTGCATGTCTAACGACAAAAATTCCCCCAGGTTTAGCCCTGACGTGATCACCAAGGACGCGAGCTATTGCCTCGTTATGCAGTTGATCGAAATCGGTGTTTTGGCCGCCTGCCTCTACGTGCTGAACAGCTCAATCTCGTTCCTGGACTTGGTATCCTTCTCCGGCTACAAGTACATTCCGCTGGTCATCAACACGGTCGTCTTTCAGCTGCTCGGCTCCATCGCATATTACGTATCACTTTTGTACACTGGCGTTGCCGTCTCATATTTCACGGTGAGTTCCGCTGACACTTGAGTCGATCTGTCTGAATTGTGGAACCTAACATTTGTGGTGTGATAAAGCTCAACTGCATGAAGGGAAGCGTGGCGGAGCCAACTCCGGAAAACCGCCTTTTCCGAAACTACTTGCTTTTCGGGTAAGGACGTGTCGTCGGAAACATGGTTCTGTCTCACTGTGCTCACTGTTTCTCCCTCCTCTTTGCGTTGGAAAATTTAAGCGTGTCATGCTTACAGCTCGTCCTCGTGTGTTGGATTTCGTACACTACCGCACCTGGCGAGTAGATCCCGCGGTCAACACTAGTCGCTGCAGCTTAAACCTTTCCGTCTCTGAAATGGGCCGCGCACGCAATTAAGCTTGTGCCTCGAGGAAAAAATTCACGGCGGATTCAAGCTGCTGCCCAATGTAAGAGATTGTGTTAATGACCAACACTCGATGAATGCTCTCGTGTTTCCGTTTGTCACTAGCTCCCGTCCTGTGAAGATTTAGTTATTGGTAGATCTTACAATGCAGCCTCGCTTCGTTTAGAAGAGTACATGTACCAAGAAGCACGGCAACGCGATTTCCTCCAAGAATGGGCGGTGTTAAGAAACACCTAGCTACTAGCCCCCTGTATGCTCCTACCCTCCACCCTGAGCACTGAGGTGGCCAACAGCCTTACTATGGTACAAAACTAGAAAACAACGTGCAGAATATGAATGAACTGACACCTGAACGGAGGACGGTTTGCCTCAGTGCGGTGAGAGGCGGTGATCGTATAAAGGGGGACAGAACACCCATGCTCCTGCCTTACGGGAGCACGAGGCGCGATAGTTAGCAGTCGCACAGTCCTTGTCGGTCACCTTACCCCTGCAGTGGCAAACACAGCCATCAATACAGGCGTCCACGTCACATCCAAGTTACGTCACGACGGCCATGATATCCACGGCGTCAAATTGGAAGGACCCAAACGGAGACGATCCTGTTGACTGACGAGGCGGGCTGGGTGACGGACATGTCTCCTCTTCCACGCGCTTCAACGGGGCCGACGAAGGCCGTGTAAGAATCTGTACCGGCGTCGGGCCCGTTGGGTTAAATAGTGGAGCAGCTGCTCGCGTAGCAGTTGGTCGGGACGTCGGCTTGCCAAAATCGTGCGGGTTGCCATCGTACTCGAATTTCTGCCCCGTGAGGCGCTCGTTCACACTGAACATCTCTTCCACGCTGAAGCCCTTCTTCGCGTTGCCAAAGGTCTCGCCATTCAATCCGTCATACGACGTGGCTGTGTCCAATTCCGTGCCGAAGTGGCCGCGGCTGGCTTTCTTGGATCCGTTCGAGGACGGTCTGTCATTGTGGGGCGTGGAAACTGACCGCTCCTCCTGATTGGACTTCTTTTTGCCACTGCTGCCGTCCGTGATCTGCTGCGCCGCGCCGTTCGTGATCAACGTCAGCGGACGATTCCGCGGAGCAGACGCTGCACGCCCTGTGCCGTCGGTAGCAGCGTTGCTGCTTTTCTTCTTGTTGACCTTGTGGCCCTTGACCCAGCGCTTCAGCCTCGACATGAAGGGCATGACACTCCACGTCTTCTTGGGCAGCACGTCGAATGTGAACCACTTGATGGTACTGATCTCCTTGCGGGTCTGCGGCGCGAAGGCGTAGTCCTCCGGTACGTCCGGGCACATGTACATGCGCATGCGCTGGTCGTTGGCGACGAACTCGAGATACTGCTTGGGCGCGAGGCTGTCGCCCACGTCGTAGCCGCACTCCTCGAACACCTCTCGCCGCGCGCAGTCCAGGTCCGACTCTCCCTCGTTGACCTTGCCGCGCGGGAAGGTCCAGCTCGTGCCCTTCCAGTTGCGCACCAGCACGAGCTTGGTGCGCGCCGCGTTGAGCAGGATGCAGCCCACCACGGGCACCTGCCGCTGGTACGTCTTGAAGTCCTGGAACAGCTCGTCGCAGCGGTGCGCGAGCGGCCGCAGCAGCGGGCAGTGCGCGAACATCTGCCGCGCGAAGTCGTTGAGCTTGACGTGCTGCAGGTGCGCGTACTGGTCGGCGTAGAAGTCCTCGTAGAACCAGTAGCACTGCTCGATCTGGAAGAAGAGGCGCTCGCTTGAGGCCAGCTCCGACTCGGGCAGGTTCACCAGGAAGCGGCTCTGCAGCTCGTCCATCACCTCGGCCAGGCTCGGCTTCTTCTTGGACGTCTTGGACGTCATGCTGCTGCGTGCTCGGGGCGGCGGGATCCGGCTCGTAATTTGGGGCTTGCCGTCTGCGGTTTCTTTTCTCTTGTGGCGCTTTATTTGGGGACGGCGAAAACGCGGCTGGGGCTTCAATTCAGCGTCTGCAGATCTTATCGGGGAGGGACACACGATGCAAAGTAGCTGATCGGCTTTCACAGGCGAAAGCGGCGATTACTGTGTGAACACGAACTCTCGGAAACGCATGCACCGCCGAAATAGATTGACCGTTTCACAGTCACGACGAAACGTCCTAGTCCACGCTGGCTTTTTTCTCGCTCCCTGCGAAACCCGATATGTCGCCCCGGCCCCGCGGTTTGGGCTCGCGAGCCCAAAATTTGAGCCCATTCCGCCGACCCAAAAGCGCCACCACGGGACATGGAGCAGCACGCCGAGGCGCCGCGGCGCAAGCGGAAGAGCAGGTTCAGCGACGCCCCAGCGGCCGACGCCGCGCCCGCGCCCAAGCGAGCGGCTGTGGGGGCTGGCGCCGCGCCCGCGCTCGATCCCGCGGCCCTCGCGCGCGCCGCCGCGGCCAAGATATCGCGCGCCATCCCCGGGTCCGCTCCGAGCGCCGCCGTGGCAGGTCTGGACCCGGAGGAGCTGCGCCGCCTCGAGCAGGAGAAGCGGCGCAGGACGGACCAGATCTACAAGTCGGTGCAGAGCCAGATGAGCCACATCAAGGCGCTGCTGCGGAAGCCCAGCGCGCCGACGGGAGCTGTTGCTGCCGCGGCTGCCACTGCGGCGGGGCAGGCTGACAGTGGGTCATTCATGCCCGCGCCGCTGCTGCTGGACGAGCAGGGTCGGGAGATCGACGCGGCAGGGAATGTAGTTGCCGAGAAGCCGACGGTGACGCCTGTGGCGACGCTTAAGGCCAACCAGGCGGGGGCGAGAAGTGGAGACGCGGCCAAGAAGAAACAGAACCCGTACCTGTCGCATCGGGCTGTCGAGGAAGAGGACAAGCTTGAGGCGGTGGATCCGAGGCTCAAAGTCACCAAGAGAGAGACGTAAGTGCTGAAGTGCGGTGGGGAAAAGTATCTTAGGGCTGGAGATGGGGTTGCTAACCTGCGTGTTGGTGTTGTGCTGTTCTGCAGACGAGCTCGCAAAACCTTTAACTTTGTTGCACAAGGCACGTACGTGAAGCAGGCCGAACAGGTTCGCGCCCGCGACGCCAAGAAGATGATGGCAGGATTCACGTCGGGGCGGAACCCGCGAGGGTACCAGAAGGAATCGATCGTTTCTATCGACGAATCTGCCGAACCAACGCCCGAGGGTGGCGAAAAGGTTAGCAAAATGGAGACTGATAGTGTAGAAGTTCCACCCAAGCCAGAGATGGCTACACCGGACGTAGAATGGTGGGATGTGGAGTATCTGCCCAAGGACAAGCGTGCTACGGTGGACAAATTCGGCTTTATCAAAGCGAAGGCCCGCAAGGAGGATCCAGAGTTGGCCGTAAGCTACACTGACATGAAGCTCAAGTATTGCGGCACAGCTCACGTCATTGAGCACCCGGCTAGGCTCAACCTGATTGTGAAGCAAGACGACAAGCCCGTGGCTGTGCCGCTAATGCTTACTGCTGCCGTACGTACTATTTGTCATCTGCGTGTACTAATCGTGCAAAACTACTGTATTATACTTATGACATTACTCTGAATCGCTTTAACAATGCAGGAGCGCAAGAAGATCCGTCGGCAGAACCGTGCTGATCGCGAGAAGGAAAAACAGGACAAGATCGCGTTAGGCTTGCTTCCGCCTCCCGAGCCCAAGGTGAAGCTGTCAAATATGATGCGTGTACTGTCAGAGCAAGCTGTTGCGGACCCGTCAGCTATTGAGCGCAAGGTTCGCGAGCAGATTGCACAGCGCGAAAAGAACCACGAGATGCGCAACCTCGCACGTAAACTCACGCCCGAGGAGCGTCGCGAGAAGAAACTGCGGAAGATCAAAGAGGACGCTGCCGGGGATATTCGTGTGGCAGTGTTCAAGTACGTGATCTGTGCTATCGTACCTCGCTGCGGATGTGTTGTATCGTGAAATGTCCGACTGACTCACTTCAACTTTTGCTGCTGACAGGGTGCCGGATCTTTCAAACCCGCAACATCGTTTCAAGGTCGATGTCAACGCGCAACAGTACCATCTCACTGGTGGCGTGCTGATCTGCAAGGACAGCAACATCAACATGGTGGTGGTGGAAGGCGGCAAGAAAGCGATCAAGCAGTACACGAAGTTGATGATGCGGCGCATCGACTGGCTGGGCGCTCACGAGGCCGAACACGAGTCAGACAGTGAGGACGAGGATGCTGCCAAGCGCGGCAACGGGTGCCTGCTCGTGTGGCAGGGCGTGGTGGCCCGCAAGGCGTTCAACAACTTCCGCTTCCAGGAGTGCCGGACAACCGTGACGGCGCGGAAGGTCATGGAGGCCAAGAACGTTGTGCACTACTGGGACCTCGTAGAGAAGTCTGCGGAGACCGCAGCAGCGACCCCGTGACGCGTTGTGTAGAGATCTAGCGCGGACAGTCAATATGAGTTGCAACAAGCCGACCGAATCGGCGAACGAGCAGATTTTCCTGTCACCCGCATAGTATCTTGCGATTGCACGCGCGCGGCGGCGCCGATCGAGGATCGAGGCAGTAACCCGTCGTTCGGCAGTTCGACAGTGCTCCGTCGTCCTGGTTCTGCCGGTGACGCTTGAGATGGACGTTTGTCGCGTCGTGGCGGCGTCGTCAGGTTGTCCTACTGCTGGTGCTGTCGTGTTGACCCGCGATCATCGAGGCGAAGATACCTGACGAGTCGCACGGTACATCACGAGCGAGTTGATCCCGTTCAGCTCTCCCAGTGCTCACGGGGTGTTGAAGATGCAGGACAGGCTATCCTGCCATGCGGTGCTCTCCGGCAGCTGGAGCTAATCCCCTGTCCGCTCATGCCGGAGCTGGCGTACCCTGCCTCCTACGGTAACGTAGTGATCGGCGGATGTTCCTAACGCTAGAGGGAATGCGCTCTTTTACACCGCGCCGCGCCACGATCTAGCATGACGTGGGCTCTGTGGATTTTGCATGGCGTTGCCTACTCGGGCAAGAGCTACGGAGATCTTGATGATTAAGTTGATCTGGTCGCCATCGTTGCGCTCGTCCTGCTACGCGCTCGTTGCCTCGTCAGTGACGAGTCGCCACGCCTATCACAAGCGTGGCGCTGCTGGTCGCCAAGATGCAAACGACGGCGAGAGCGTCTGGCGTCTGGCTGGCGTGACTAGCGCGACTAAGGCCGCGGTGGTTGAAGCCAGCCGAGAGGCGAGTGGCAACTTGGCAACGGCGATAGCCAGCTCGATGCAAATTTTCCTTGTCATCCGCTCGTGGCGCGGTCGCATTTTCGGTGCACCCGAGGCAGACAGACAAGTCTCCGCCGCGGAAAAATACAGCGGCGACGGCTTCAGCGAAGTCAGCAGGAAGCTGTGCGCGGCGACGGCTCCTGCGTTCCAGCCGCGGACGTCGGAACGCAACGGCCAAGTAAGCCTCGCGCCAGCTGTTCGGAGGACGCACGTGCCGCGCTGGCAATCGACACTCCATCCGGCCGGCCCAGGAAGCCCCGACAGGCCCCGCCCCAGCCTGTTCAGCTCCGTCCTCGCTCTCGGGGATCGTGGAGCCCGTCGATCGGATCTTGGTGCACGGATGGTGCTCGACATTTTCTGACTGCGCGGCCCGCGACAGGCGTTCGCCGAGCCCCTCTGCTGCCGCCGCACCTCAACGTCGCCGCGCGGCGCGGGCGCGGGGCTCACCGCGTCGACGGCTCGAACTGCAACAGCAAACCAGCAAGAAACGGGCCCAGCCGGCAGGACAGATGGAGGATGGCTCTCGGGCCGCGATGATGGCCGCGGCAGCGTTTGTACACTGCTGAGCCCCATCCCTGGACGCGCACCAAGCGCGCTGCGCCGTGCCAAGCGGGGCGAGGCTGTCGCTCGCGTCGGCCTATCCCGGGTCTCGCTACGCGCCAGCTAGCGGCGAACTAGCCACAGTAGGCGCTCGCCTCTTGCGGCCAGCCCGCGAGCTCTATGCCTATGCCTTTGCCTACGGATATGCCTATGCCTGCTGTGCCTCCTGGCCGCCCGCCAGTACTCGGCGGCGCGAGGAACCCGCCGCGTCCCCACCGCGAACGGCAGAGCACAGCAACCGGAATAAGGTCGCCGTCTATGTTCTACAGTTCGCGGAGGAGGGGAAGAAAGCGGGTACCGCGAGGGCTCCAGGTGTCGATTCTTTGGCAACACTTGGCACTTGTATCCCGCGCGCCACCCTCGAACTTTACACACGCCCGGCTCTGTGTGTCCCCTACCCCCGACAAGGCAGAAGGGGCAGGGTTGCGCGGCGCACTTACGCCTTGCAGTCCGTCGTCGATCCTGATACATTGCCGAGCGGATGGCGCCGGCCGCTCCTGCCGAGGTTCAGCTCCGGTGAGAAATTCTATCACTGTCGCTCGCCGCTCGCTCGCGCTGCCGGCGAGCGCAGAGCTTGGCGCCCGGCACGTCACAACGCAATTCGCTCGTATCGGGGACCGACAGCTCCTCCCCGCCCCGCGCCTTACCGGACTCTCGCCGTCTGCCTCTCTGTCCGGCGGTGACTGTCGCCTTTTGATACGTGCAGTGCGTCGCGTGCTCGTCGTCATCGCCCCTCGCTGGACTCCTCTCGCCTCCGCGGACGCGTGCACCGAGTTACTTACTGTTCAACCCAAGCCGGCCCGCTCTCGCTCGCCTCGCCGCTCCTCACCCCGGCAGGCATAATTTAATAGACTCAAGCACTCGCACCCGAGGTCGACACTCTCCAGCCACGATGCGGATGACCGACATGGGCCCCATTGAGACCCCAAGCTACGGCAGCCCCAACCGCATGCACGTGCTGGCCAACGGCGACATCGTCGACTGTGGCCGCCTGCCGCAGACCGCGCGCAACAACTTGTACAAGACGGAGCTGTGCAAGCACTACACTGAAAACGGCAGCTGCCGCTACGGCTCCAAGTGCCAGTTCGCACACGGCGAGGAAGAGCTGCGCGGTGTGCTGCGCCACCCCAAGTACAAGACCACGCGCTGCAAGGCCTTCATGTCCACGGGCAAGTGCATGTACGGGTCACGCTGCCGCTTCATCCACACGCGACATGCAGGCGACGAGGACCAGCGGTTTGTGGACTACGGAAGCGGTGACCTACGTGACAATCTGTCGAGCACGGCCAGCGAGTCCGACGATCAGGAGACGCATTCCAAAGATCTGCTCGTGAACCCGTACGGCAATGTGCTAGAGCCGATAGATCTGTCCGTGCCGTTCGGGGGATTCAACCAGCAGATGTCATTGGCGCCTCTTGCTGGTCTATCGCCGCCCAAGCCCGAGTTCGACAGCTACTTGAGCCGTGACCCGTTCCATGACTATTCGTTTCAAAGCAGTGATTTGGGCAGCTTCGGGCTGCGAAGCAGCTTCACAAGCAGCTGCAGTGCCGAAACACTCAACGCTGTGTCGCCCCGCTCGGCTAGCAGCACCGAGTCAGCGACGTCCAAGTTTTCGCGACTGACAATCTTCCAGCGCATTTGCCGCGAGGACGAGTAGAGTGGGTGGCGTCGTGGCACGTCACCAGCCAGCCTCTTTCTCGTCCAGCATCATCATAATTTATCAGACGACCACCAAGTGCACCAAAATGAGAGTGACGTGAAGCGACACAAGCAAGAAGGTCAGGCTTCGACGCCGACGCTGGCTGGCGACGAGAGCCCCGAGTTCCCCCAACTGGATGTGAAGAGAGAGAGAAAATGTGTGTATAACTGCGTCGGTGGATTGACGGCAGCCTCGTTCTCATTTCCCCGCCTCCAGCCTGTAGCATTTTTTACAAAGAAAAACGTTTTTATTGCCGCATAACCAACCAACCCTGAGGAGTGTAGTTTCATCTTTGAGTTTCGATCGTAGAAGCTTACTTTAAATGTTTGCCGGCACCGGAGGTGCGATTGAGTCATCAATACATCTTCCGCTTCCGATTCTTTGGGATTGTTACATGCATGCATAAGTTTATATGTAGCGGTATGATCTTCATTCCCTGGCACGCCTCCATGGGCTCTGATCGTGATGGTCTCTGATCGTTACAGAGCCGCGATTGGCCGAAAAGCAGCTCCCGGCTTAATCGGCGGGGTCCGACCGGTATTGATAGGCGGAACGCCGAAGAAGCCGGCCATGGGAAGCAATGGTGACCAGTCTCGTTTCGCCGCTGAAGTGACCGCATCGAAGAAATTGCAGCCTTTGCCACCATGTTGACCGAAGCGCTTGTGGCTACGTGGATCAGCATGTGCGCGGTCATGGTGCGACCTCTGTGATACTGGGCGGCTCTGTGTTGGTCTTTTCCTGACGAACTCGACCGTTTTACGGGGATGATCATCGGCAGCTGTACTTGGATCCGCGGCTGTGGGTCGTCGCAGCCTCCTCGCTGGTACGGTAGACAGCAATTCGCATTTGCAGCTTGGAATGAGAGGTGGTGATGCTAACATTGCTGCTATTGCGTTGCAGGCTTTCGCGATGGTCCGAGTAGTGATTGTACCGCTAGCGTCGACCAAGGTGAAGGCGTTTCCCGCGTTGTCAACATTCAGCCAACTACTGTTTAGCAACACGGCGGTCTCGATGCTACACTCGGCGCTGTCATCGTTCTTAGCGATCTCGGCGCTACTCACGTCGCATTCGCTGAATGCGGACTTTGTAAACACGGTGACGAGGGGAGAATTCCAAGCGACTGCCGTCTCCACGGGTATGAGATGTTGCGATAGTCCCCGAAGAGTGTTGGACAAGCTTTGTTGCTGATGCTATTCGTGCTTGCTGCATCAGGATACTTTGCGTACGACTTGTGGGACTACATGCTGAACGGCCTGTATGTCAAGTCGCCGGGCATCATCCTTCATCACGTGGTGGTGCTCATTTGCTACATTTCTGCCCTTACCAAGACTGTGGGTGTACCGCTGTTATCACTTGCTCTCGTCTGCGAGCTGCACTCGGTCTTCATGCACGCCCGGAAACTATTGACAATGAGCAACTACTCAGTGCGTCAGTCTGCTTTCCTCCGGTGGGTATGGCGTGCACAGTGGGGGGCGTTCGTCGTTGCCCGCTTCGCACCGCACACAATCGTTGCCGTGCTGACATACCAAGCCAAAGGCCTCTTTGGGCAGCATGTACGTAAGCGTTGCCAGGCATTGCGCTAGTCGTCATCTAATCGCTCACTGTCCCCTGCAGTTGCACTTCCTCATGGCATTCAGCGGGATCATTTTCATCAACATGCTAAACATCCATGTGCGTCTACAACTGCTTCCACACGCTGCAGTTAAACCTGATGCGTGTATCTAACCATCCTGTCTCGGCCATATTTGTTCATTCAACTGCAGCTCTTCTTCGACGTGCGGAAAGCGTATCGCAAGGACTGCGCACAGCCCATCACTAAGGTCTCTTGACCTTAGCAGTACAACTGCACAGCACTCCGATCCAGCACACTATGAGGCCTCAGTCGCCGTCGCAGCTCCTTAACCGTTGAGTAAGGAAGTACTTTCCACTTCAACTTCAACTCGCATGAACTGTGTGACTTGTGAAAAAAAAAGTATTCGCGCAACGGTCCACGTTTCCATCGTGTGCACCACACCACTTCATCAGCATTGAAAAATCACAACTAACACTGTTAAGTTAGAAGAGTTTCTCTTCCAGCGCGGAGGGGGGCGCAGGCAGGCGTCATGACCATGAAGGGCGCCAAGTCGGACGCGGAGTGGTTCTCCCCCGAGGAACTGGCGGCCGCACGCGAGGATTATCTGCAGGAGCAGGAGAAGGAGCAGCCGTCGCCCCAGGTATACACTCGTCCGCCGGATTCCGACGATCTGAGACGCCTCGCCTCGGGCTCGATTACGTTAACATTTCTTGGACATATTGCTTGTTGCAGGTCAAACTACGGTACGCCATCGCCTTGGCAAAAAGCAGAAAGCGCGACGACAAGTACCGTGCAATCGGCTTACTCGAAGGTACGGTACTGCTGGAACTACCGTACAAGTCGAACTTGACGCGCTAAGTTGCTGTAACCCTTGATGACCAGATCTGCTGGAACAGAGTTATGCCCCCAAGGAGAGCTTGTACTGGATCTCGCTCACGCTGTGTGGATTAGGAGACTACCGTGCCAGTCGCAGCTACTGCGAGCGTCTGCTCCGGATGGACCCGTCGCACATGAAGGCGCAGCTGCTGCACAAGAGGATCAAGGAGGTCGTAGCAAAAGGTGCGTGCACAGACTGGGGACTTGTCAATCTTGCTGGGTACTGAGGTTCTTGTGGTGAGCAGAAGACGGCGTGGTAGGAGTGGGCATTGTCGGAGCAGTGGTGGTGGCTGGACTAGCACTCAAGTTTTTGCTCAAGAGATAAGCCGTGGATGTATGTAGGCAAGTCCAGTAACTGACGTAGTCCCTCCTCTCCGGCCCCCGACCGACCAACAAGTTATACAGAGAGCTGCAAAAAAGCTCTGATACCCATCCTCGTACGACTCTACAGACAAGACTTTGCATGTGGCACAGCTCTTTAAGGACGGAGATACAGGTGACAATCCGAGTAAGTCAACTTCAACTTTGAAAAAATTAAATGTTCGCCTGCTGGGCCAACAACAGTTGAGTGTCACGTTCGACTTATCTTTCTATTCATTAGCAGGCCACCAGACCACCAGCACAGCAGCCGGAGCCTGCAAACGCGACAAAACTACTTACTACCCTATCGTATTCGAATCTCTATATGCATGTCCTATGTCGTCAATCAATAACCAAGTTCACCCCACGCCTTACAGCTGAGAGAGAGCCTGCTGCTCGTCGCCGCTGAGCTTGGACCAGGCACCTTGAACCACCGGACCAGGTAGCTGCGACTGCAACTTAGCCAGAAGCTCGCGGAGCTGCGGCTTCGCCTCCTCCGAAATGGTCGACATGTCCTCGTCATCTGCGGCATCTTCCGCTGCAGCCAGATCGAACACTGACAATTGCAACAAACCACAATGAATTAGACACCATCCACCTAGCAACTACACAGCAACACAATATGAACTTACGGAGAGCAGACGCGAACACCTTAAGGATCTGGGGGAGGTTGGCGTAGTCCGCGCCAATCACGTGAGCATTTCCGCTGCTCACCAGCGAAATCAGACGAGCATGCACATCACGAGCCTCCAGAACGTCCGTGCGCAGCGGCAGCCAGCTGAGCCACATAGGCCACATCTTGGCAGCGTCAACAGCACCCTCGCGAGCCAGGCAGATCTTTGCTACGGCACTGATAGCGTTGTCGCGCGCGGCACCAACCTCATCATCGTCCACGTTGGCCGAGACATTAATTAGATGCACCATCTTCTCCAGCGAGTTCTGGCAGAACGGGTCGAACGCAGCACCGCACTTTTCAGCGCTGACACCGATGCCGTAGGCGGAAGCCTGAATCACGGAAGGGCTTGAGTCTTCCAGTCCCTGGACTAGGTGGTTCAGGAACAGCGGCACCAGTTCCTGCGCGGCAGCTCCGCAGTGCTCAATAATGTCATCGATCACGCAGATAGCCTGACCGCGGAGCATGGGTACCGTCTTCTGCTCGAGAAGCGGAGTCACAAACGACAGCAGGTGCGCCTGGAACACAGGGAAGAACGCCTCCTTCTGGATCTTCACAATCCAACCGATGGAGTCGACCATCGAGCGGAAGACACCTTCCTCGAGCTCGTCGTTCTCCGTCTGCTGCAGGGCAGCTTCAGCGTCGTAGTCTTCGTCCTGCTGGTTTTCGTGGTGCTGGGTCATCAGGCGCTGGGCACTGTTGGACGCCACCGTTTTGAAGATCTCAATCACGCGCGGAACGTGCTCAAGAGGAATGCCCACATGGAAACCCTTCTCTTGACTCTCCTTGCACACCTCCAGAACCGCCGACATAGCCTCAGCGAAAGCACCAAGGCACTCCAGGTCCTCCTCTTCCTGCAGGCCCTTCAGCATCGGCTCGAAGAACTTCTCGAACAGCTGCTGGGGGAACTGTGGCGCCGAAGCACCGTGGCCGTTGTTGAGCGTGCCGTCCACCGCGCAGTTCAGCAGCTTGGCCATAGTCAGGCTGCTCACGATGCGGATGTCTTCCACGTACTCGAAGTCAATCAGCGGGATCATCACCTGCGCCACCTCGGCAACGTACGGGTAGAACCATCCCTCCAGATCCAGAGCCGACTGGTACAGCATGTTGCACGCGTTGGTCTTGTCCTCCAGAGCGCTAGTGTTGATCTCCAGACGCTTCTTGCCCACACCACGGATCTCAAGCGTCATGGTGTCCTTGCCGTCCGCCGTCTGGCCATCTTCCTCAGCATCATCGTCGGCGACATCGGACAGCTGAATGTCCGGCTGAATCTGCGCCTGCTTGATCAAAGCGGGGATGACGTGGGGCAGATACGGCACGAAGTCCTCCTTCAGGATGCTGCCAATACGCACGCACGACTGCGCAACGTACTGGACCTCGGGACCCTCCAGCTCCTCGCTGGACTGCACGCGCACCAGGATCTCCATGATCTCCTTGGCGTCGTTCACGAAGCGCTCCTTGCCAACAGCCTGGCCGATCAGAGCAATGGACTCCATGGACTTGCCACGCAGCAGGGAGTACTCCTTGCCGTGAGCATTCGTCAGAACCTCCTTGGCGAGCGGGATGAAAATGTCATAGAAGCGCAGGAACTCGTCGCCAATCACCTTCGCAACGCTGGCCACAGCCGTGATAGCCTGCTCCTGAACCTGACGCGGGCACGAACGCATCGCGTTGAAGAGGGCCTCCAGCAGGGCCTGACTGTAGGGGGTCACATACTTGGCCTTGCACACATTTGTGTTGCAGAAGTTAATGACCACGCTGGCGGCAAGGGCACGGGTGCGCAGCACACCCTGCTCGTTCTGAATGAGCGCCGTCAAGGCCGGCACAACCACGGTGTGGAACTTGGTCTGGAAGTTCTTGCCCTTCTCCACCTCACCGAAGTCCTCGGCGATTTGGCCAATGCTGTGGAGAGCAGCGTACTGCACGCGCGGGTGCTGGTCGTTCAGGAAAGGCAACACCATGCCCACCACATTGTCGAGCTCGCGCGTCATGAGCGACTTCGCACCCTCTCCCAGCAGGCAGATAGCGTACAGACCAGCACGACGCTTGCGCCAGTCAGCGTCGCCCAGGAAGCCCTTGATGACCGGGATGGCCACCGGCAGCACCGCGTTGCCACCCAGCGACGAGCTCAGGCGGTCAATGGCAGCAGCACCAGCGTCGCTGATCGAGTTGTCGGCGTCGTTGGCCTCCGTGAAGGTCTCCGGGTCGTCAAACTTCTGCACCCACGTCTCGTCGTCCTCCACCTCGCACATGAGCTGGATGACCAGCGGCACCACGTTGGTGACAATGAACTGCGACTTGCGCACCATGCCGCCGGCGTTCTCGCAGATGGAGATGAGGAACTCGAGAGCGAGCTCACGGGTCTCCGAGTCGAGCTCCTGGTTCGAGCTCACGAAGATCATGGCGCGGGCGACGTCGTCCAGCGAGCTGCGGAAGAACTTGGGGTGCACCTCGGCGATCTGCACCAGCGCCGAGAGCACCTCGCGGAAGGCGACCTCGTCGCCCGAGCTCACGAGCACCTGGATGATGCGCAGCATGGGGGCGATGACGATGGCGAAGGCCGACAGCTCCTGCTTGTCCTCGAGCGTGAGCAGGAAGGCCGAGGCGGCCTTGAGTGCGGCGATCTGCACGTCTCCGCTCCCGTCGTTCAGCGCGTTGGTGAAGAGCGTGAGGAAGCTCTCCTTGTGCGGCGCGAGCAGGTCGCCCACGTACTCGGCGAGCTTGGCCAGCAGGTCGAAGGCCGTGACGCGCAGCAGCGCGTCCGCGTGTGTGGTGAGCGCCGACACGGCGCTCAGCAGCTCGGGCCAGGCCTGCTCGTACTTCTGCGACACGGCGGCCAGCTCGGCGATGAGGTGGCCGAGCTTGCGGCGGATGTGCGCCACGGGCTCGCTGGCCACGGCCTCCAGCAGCTGCGCCTTGAGCGTGGCCTGCGCGGCGGCGTCCAGCTGCGCGTACACGCCGGACTTGACCTCCAGCAGCGGGCGCAGCAGCACGGGCGCGTACGCGCGCGCCTCGGGTTCGGGGGCCGTACGCAGCAGCTGCACGAGGCTGGCCACGAGCGTCTGCGGCTGCTCGGCCTTGAAGGCCTCGTACGAGGCCTCGGCCTGCTTGCGCGTGGCGTTGTCGTTGCTCATTAGAGCGGCCACCAGCGCCGGGAAGTCCATGGTCGGGTCGGTGGGGGCGTGCCAGGGGGCGAGTGCTGCTGCTCGGCCGGCGACTTGGGGAATGGCCAGCAGCCAGCCAGCTCAGCCACCCGATCAGCTGTTTCGTGAAATGGCTACGAAAAGCGCGGGAAGCTGAGTCGCAACTTTAGCGGCGCTATGTTGCACGTGCGGTGGCGCACGCTAATTGGTATTTACCGGTACATGTATTTAGGTACATGTGCCAGGACGGTGGAGACTTCAGAGACAGGCCACTTGTAGCTTCGGGAATTTGGACCAAATTCCTGGTTCTGTATTGGAGCTATTTTAAGACACCAAAACCTAGATTTAGACCGAGTGTTCAGATTTAGGAAAGAGCGTGTCCGCCCGCAGCTTTGACAATCACTCTGACCCGCCAAGCGTCAGCGTGGGCAACACTATCTTACGAGGGCCGACCTGCATCCCGAGTCACGATATGGAACAGCATGGGAGGCGATCTAAGGAGGTGGAAATGACAGGGCATTCATCACCACAACTGGCTTCGACGTTCGCTGCTTTCACTACTTGCTGTCGTACTTTGAGCCCAGGTAGAGTCAAGAACACATTTGGACGGGACGTGTGTCTTACCTGCTCGATTCGCTAGATGGAATGCCGCTCCAATCCCCAGAAATGTTGTTGGGGTTCTTCCGTCGTCGACATCCATCTGCATGTGCACCTTTTCCTCGATTCGGCGCTGGATCGCACGGGCGTCACGCACGCTTGCCGAGCACCGCGCATCCCCGGTCGGTTTCTTGCAGTTCAGCAGTCCTAGAACTTCTTCTTGAGTGACACGAGCTCGCACACGAGCTCGCGATCTGCGCGGCCGCTGTCAGCTGCGTAGCCTTCGTAGAGCCGCACATCTGTCGGAAGAACTTTTCGCAGGTTTATGCCACCTAAACACAGATCCTTGATCTTACCCCCCCCCTCTTTCAGATTTTGGATCTGAACTGGTGTCTTTTGTCTTTTGGAGAATATAACGGCTCTTTTATGTCTGGGTTAGGGTAAATCATGGATCTGAACCGGTTCCAAAAGGCTACGGGAATCGCTCCAATACGTATTGTAGGTTAACCCCTTGGTTCCCGAAAAATGGTGCCAGAACACGTAAGCGAACGTCGTAACTTACGACGTATCCATGTACCATTGGTTTTGTATGAGGCACAAATAGGACGTGGGTTTAGGTACATAAGTTTTCAATAGGTTTTCAATTCAATGTCGTCATTTATACACCTTCGAGATCTCGAAAGCTGCACCGACGTCGTAACTTACCGCTTCAGAGCAAATCTAACGATAGAAAAAGAACAGAGGCGTTGCGGAAGGAATCCAGTCAAGTCAGAAAAAGGTACGTTGATTAAAAAAAGATGCATTACGAGCTGCCTTCAGCTCATGCATCAACTGAAAAGCAGGTCATACATCAGAAGACACCAAGCCTACTCGTCCTCGCTACCTTCGTCATTGTCGGACTCACACCCGTCTTCGCTGCCGTCTGCGCGATGCTGGAGTTCGCAGCGTGTCTTCTTGCGGGCTCCAGCTTTCTGGGCGGGACGACGCAGGACCACTCGTGCTTCCAGGCGCGTCGGGATCGCCTCGCCCGCGCCGAAATCGTCGTGCCAGATTTCAAAACAGGTTTTGACTTGCCCTCTGTACTCACGCCGACTTCTGTTACACAACCAAGAGTTAGCGTCGTCCACCGAGCAGCGCTCGCAGAACCAGGTGGTCTGGTAGGACTTCTTGCGGTTGTTAACTCGCAGCAGCGCACACACATTGCAGGCACGCTGCCTTCGCTTTTGCACTCCACTGACTGTGACCCAGTCTTCGATCTGCTCCGATGCGTTCATGTGACGAGCGCGCGCTCGCTTGCGCTTTTGTGACCCAACGGTCGGAGTGGCCACGACTCCCACGAAGTCATGGGACTTCATCTGCAAGAGCTGGTTCTGCAGTAGCGCGAACCACTCTCCGCGCTTTAGGCAAGGCGTGCCGGCCATCCGCGCTGCCTCCTTGTGCGTGAGGTATGCGTTTACGAACACCATGTCTACAAGACCTAGGAAAAGGCTTCGGTAGTACTTCTGAAACTTCGTAGATGTCTGCAGAAAGAAGCGCTGGAGGCGGAGCTAATCGTGCACATCAACTCCGCCCATCCAGCGCTGGTAGTATGATATAGCACTCGGACACGGAACAGTTATCGGCCCCATTCCGCCCGATGCTCGACTCCGCCATCGCAGAGCCCGTGCACAAGTAGTGCACGGGCTTCCGGTCCCATCAGTGGAACGCAACCATAGTGGGTACGGCCAGCGATCTCGAAAACGTAGACGTGCCTTTTGGGGTGCTTGCAGGCCGGGGCTGCCGCTTCGCCTTGATGCGATTGTCGTATCCGAGGCGGTTTAGCATGATTGTGTCGAGCATGTACACGCCCATCCTGAGCAGCTTGATAGCGAGCAGGACCGATGAGTAGTAACGGTCGATTACCACTGTGTGTCATGGGTAGCGCTCTTTCGCCGCGAAGATGATCTTTAGGTTTCGGACGACTGCAGCAGCGCCCGTCTTGAGGTCGAATGCCGCATCACCAGCATCGCCTGCCTGGCGCTTCCCAGCGTAAATTTCAAACCTAGGCAGGTACGACATAGCAGGTCAGAGGTATGGGTTAAGTCGTAAGTTACGACTTGTCAAACACTTGTAAAAATACCTATGGCAATATGCCGCCCGCGAGTCGCACGTCATAAACATTTTGGAGCCATAGCGATGAGGCTTGTCTGGCATAAACATACGCGTGGTGTTGCAGCGAGAAGTGGCCGACAGGACCCCCTCATCAAACGAGAACACCGCGGGCAAGCTCCATCCTTCAAGGAATGTCTGGCGTAGTTTGTTGATGGTCGCGCGCAGCTTCCACAACCGGTCGCGCGTGCGCGAGGCCTCATTATCCACGAAGTGTAGGTCTCTTAGGATGCCTTGTGTCTTGGCATCGGTTCCGCTCATGAAGCGGCCAAAGTTGCCAGCAGGGATTGCACCATCCTCGACAATCGACCAGTGGTCAGCAAAGCGGCGCTTCTGAGGGCACAGCATCCGTGCCACGAGGAGACCGATCAAGTGCAAGATCTCCTGAGGCTCGTACCCGTTCTTCAACTTGAGACGGCGGCGAACCTGCTTCAGCGACTCTATCTACTCTACAGCGACGCTGCTTGCGCATGATGCACTACGCGCGCCAGTCACGTTGCTGCAGTGAGTAGCGCTTCGTTTCTTGGACAATCAGCACCCACAATGACTTAGACATGAAGTACAGGAACGTTTGCAGCGGTGATGACGGCAGAGCGCGAAGCTCGGCCACTGATAGAGCTTTCTGATCGCCCAAGCCGGGGTAAGACGGCGTGTCTACCTCAAACTCGGACGACATCACCGGCGTCCACTCGGTCGCCCGCAACGCGGCCTCGTGTTGCTTCTTCCAACTTGTAGTCATTTTTGAGTTTCCGATCATGAGCGACTGGATGAACGCTTCTTCCATCATCTCTGCGTCGGCCGACAACACGTCCTCGTCTTCAAACGCCTCGTCTCCGCGTGTGGGCTCCTCCTCTTCGTCGAGCGCCCCACTCCCTTCTCCTTCGCTATCATTCCCAGAGTCCATACTTTCATATTCACTCTCATCCTCGTGCTACGGGATGAAGTTTACGTCCGACTTCAACGGACGCGCGCGAAGCGTTCGATGTGACGTATTGGGATGTTTCTCTACTTCATCTTCAGACTCGCTCTCGAGACCGCTAGCCTCCGAGACGAGCTGTAGATTCACTGCCGCCTCTAGCTGCGACGGTCCGGCGTCGAAGTGGCTCGGCGACAAGCCGAACGCGTTGGTCACCGCCGCTTGAGATAGCTCGTCCGCCGAGCCACCCGACGAAGAGCTGAAGAGTTGGTTGAAGGTTCCCTGTGGGAGCTCGACTGTGGTGTCGATCTGCGACGCACCGACCACCGGACTCGTGGCTCCCGTGTCCGCCGCTAGGCCAGTGTCTATCGCCGTGCACACCACCACAATCGTTGCTGCCATTCCCGTCAGCGTCGTGGTCGTAGTCGCCGTACCCATTGCCGCCATGTCCCCCACTATGTCCGCCCTCTCGCCCGCCACCATGTCCGCCATCAAGCCCGTCGCCGAGCCCGTCGCCACCGTGTCCACCACCGCGCTTCCCGCCGTCATCGTGTCCGCCACAGAGGCCGCCACCACTGTGTTCGCCGCCGTGTTCGCCGCCGTGCTCACCGCCATGTCCGCCGCATTGTTTACCGCCGCGCCCTTTGCCGCCGCGCCCCCCGCCGAGCCCGTTCGCGCCATGCCCGAAGTTCCAGATCCAATCATCTCCTCTATCAGGCCGGACACAAGCGCATACGCAACCAGCGCGTGCTCACCGGCGAACTCCCCACTGCCATCAGGTTTCACGTAGCTGTAGCATGCACTCAGGTCATATTAGTCCAGAATCAAACTATAAGCATTAAGCATACTCACCGGCCTTCCGTAGAGAGACCTCTTGGCTTCTTGTAAATCCATCCCGCCGCCTGCAGTTGCCGCCAGAAGAAGGGGAAGTCGAGGTCGCGGACAGCAGTGGCTACATCGGCAGTCTTCTCGCACTGGCTTGAGCGGATGTGTACCATCCCGCAGATTCTGAAATGAGAGGCCACGAGTGAGTGGCATCAGCCCAGCTTTCCCCTAAACCGGTTTCATTATGGCGGCCTTATGTCCCCGCAGTTGAATTGTCTCAAATGCCTCTTTGGTCTTACACTTTTGAAGTGACTTGAATAAAGTATTTTCCGAGCCAATCTCTATTGTTCTTTTTGCTATGTCGTAAGTTACGACGTCGGGAACCAGGGGGTTAAGTAACCTTGCTCCCAACTTGATATTTGGGGCGCGCATCTGACATGGAATAATCCAATCAGCGCAAGTGTATTCCATATTTTAGCCAATCATGCCCGGCTACGCGAGAGTCCCAACAATTTTCCAATTATGTTGGGAAGTCATGCCCTTTATGGAATAAAGTCCGATACAAAACACAAGTTTAATATCACATTACACATAATTTAGACCAAAGTCCCAACGCCTGTTTTGATTGTATCGTTGGTGGCGGTGCTCCAGCAGCATTAGCAAAGATGCAGCGAGCGGCAAGAGGGCTTGACACCCCGCTAGGGACGGCAGGACAGGAAGCAGCAGCGATGGAGTGCTTTAGTGAATTCTTAGCTCTGGGTAACATGAATGAGGACTCTATCGCTAGCATTGCTAAATCGTTGTCTGCTCCTGTAGCTCAGCCTAGTCAAAACTTCTACTCGTTGCTAACTGCTTTTTCGATTTTCCTGCAAACTAAGCCAAGTGCTCGAGGAAGCGGTCTCGCTAAGGCCACCGCTGTAGGATATATGTCCCAAGTTGTGAACCTGCTACGCGAGCGCTATCCTCAGCACCTGTCGGACAGCAAGAGAATTGAGACAAAATGGGCTCAGCCATTGAGGAGCGAAATTTGCTGGCCGGTGTGCAGACAGGAGTGTGGTATAGTAGAACGCACAAGTTAGTCCTCCCACAGACACAACAACCGCCGAGCAAGTTGGCGCATATCGGCCTGTGCTAGGGGCCCCCTAGCGGTTCGGTCCTTCCGGGGCAGCAGTGGCGGCTCCCGCCGAGACCAGACAACCAAGCCAGTTGAAACCTTGGGAAGCCAGCTGAGCTCACTGACTTCCGCCTTGTACCAACAGCTGAGACACCTTTCCGCTCTGACTCTAAAACACCAGGTATGTACATAATTAGTCTGACCCTGACTGATTATGGTTTTTGATTTTTGTTGGAAAAAACCTAATGCTTGACTAGCTCGTGCGAGTTCAATATTCGGGTATCTGAAACCTGAAACCATGATTGTCTTAAGCTCGACGCGATCTGTCTAAATCCGCTGTCTTCGTAAGTTTTCAGCGGTTTGAAAAAAGTCGGTGTCGGTGGTGACATGAAAAAGTACGAAAGCATGGCTATTTTCAAAGCACGACTAATTAGAGTGAAGGGTGTAGTCATCTAGTATCGTGACCGCTCGCAACTTGAACCAGGCGACCGCTCGGAAGTTGAAACAGGGACCACTCTTGGCTACATCTGGCTAGGGTCACCTGTAATTGGGGCCCTAATACACAGCGACCACAAAATCGGTGTGGCGCTACACCACAGGAGAAGCTCCGGGATGCACACTCGGCGACTTACGGGCCCTGGTACAGGAAACCGCGATCAAAGGGGTTGGATCGGGTTATAAGAGCTTGCATGACGCTGCTGTTCTAACTCTAATGTGGCATACGTTTGGTCGAGCTATTGACACTTGCTTTGCTAAAAAGAACCAGCTCTCAATAGCGACTTCAGGGGAGCTCTTCCTACATATTGCCAGGATCAAGACTTCTGTAGTTCAAGGAATTTACAAGGCGGCAACACACTGGGAGAAGTGTATGCTGACGCGAGGCAACTTGAAATTTCGAAGAGTTGCCTTGTCGCAGCCGCCCGGTCCCCAGATCTGGATGTTTCGAGTGAAGCAAGAGTGGCCCAAGATGGCACAAGAGCGGGGCGCTTGGGGGTCAAGCCGATCGAGGACCTTGGGTTCAGGTTCCGACAAGGATAAGGCTCACCCGGCATGGAGATGTCCCGCCCGAGAGGGGCCTATCTCGGGTTGGCGTTATAGCACCCTGTCCGGCCGCCCATTCCTTTGACGTCAGGTACCCATTGAAAGGGGCCAAATGCCCCCGGTGAATGTATCCCGGGAGGCAGCCTGCCTTGACGTGTTCGAGATACCAGTTCAAGACACCCATGCTTCCAGCACCTCGAAGACAACCCGCCATGCCCAAGAAGGTCACCACTCAAGCACCCCAAGACATTACACTGCTACCCAAGATAATCCCAAGTTGCCCAAGTGAAGCTACGCTCGAGAAGCTAATTAGCCCCCCCCCCCGAAACCAAGTTCCAAGTCGACACCCAAGTGCTCCGACCCATGACCAGGCTGCGTACCAGCTGTTCATCCCGAAAGATTGTTTTGGTACTCACATGACCAGGATGTCAATCCAAGTGACGAACCCCAAGGTGGTCTACCGGTGTGCATCTCGAGAGACCCCTGACACCCTAATGACGCGAGGCAACTGGAAGTTTTCCAGAGTGGCCAGTTCGCAGCTGCCCAGGGCTCAGAGCCGGGGAATTTCGAATGGAGGTCTGGATTGAGAATGGCGCAAGAATGGTGCACCCGAAAGTGTTGACTGGTTGAAGATTGCGAGGACGGATACTCGGACCACGTATAGACTCACAGGCACGGAGGCGTCCCACCCGAAGCAGAGATGATTCGGGATGGAGTCATAGCGCCCAGTCCGGCCGCCGACTTCCCTTTGTGGCAGGTACCCATTCGAAGGGGCCAAACGCTTCCGGTAGAATGTATCCCGGAAAGCGGCCTACCCGTACGAGCCGAGCTATCACCCAGTGCCTCAAGATTGAGCTACCCGGAGTAACATCATAGCAATCCTGAAGAATCACAAACACCACGACCCAGATGAAGACCGTAGTTTCAAGTCCCAAGAGACGCAAATCGCCCAAATTCGAGTAGAGCATGGAGTGTGACCGTGACGACTACGAATGAAGTGGAGTCCAGGCAAAGTACATCTCGTACATCCTAAATGATGAAGGACAACCCGAATGACCAAGATACCACTCCGGATGGATGACACCCCGGATGGCAAGTGTACCCAAGTATGAGTCGACCAATCAATGACGACCTAGAGGCGTGCCAAATCAGGCACCCATGCGAACCTGAGGCCAAGGTCCAGACAGTGTCACGCCTAAGCCAGAGATCTTCGAGACAAGCCAATCAAGCGGCGACAGCGCGCCAGTGCACGAAGTGCGATCGTCCACGACCGCCGCCAGTACATGATGAGTGAGCGGCCCTCCCCGAGTTCAACATGGCCTCAAGTATACTGAAAACCAGTCATCCAGGTGGAGTGCATGCGATCTGAGCAGAGGAGACCGCCGAAAAACCAGACATTAAAAATTTAAAATTTAATTTAATTATATTTTGAATTTTTTTTAATATTTCATATTATCAATTTAAAAAAAATATTTCAAAAATTATCAAAAAAAGATAATAAAATTAATATATTTAAAAAATTTATTATGATTCCCACGCTCTACCATTAAACTACATCATCTGTAAAATCCCTAAAAGAAGTTCCTGGGAAAATACGGGATTTGTTGAAGAATTTAGCAGTACAATTTTCGTTTAAGGTAAAGAGAATTCGAACCGATGGGGGGGGATCTGAATTTCTCAATACAGAGGTAACCAAACTATGTTCAAATCTAGGTTTGGACTTTCAAAGCTCAAATGTAGAGTCCCGAGAAGAAAATAGGAGTGCAGAGCGAGCTCATCAGACGATGCTGGCTGGAGTTCGCTGTGCACTCAGAGGGACCAATATGCAGGCTAAATGGAGTCCAGAAGACTTAAATTATATTGTAGACATAACTAACCGTCTACCGATGGCCAGACCAAGGATGAAGAGCCCATATGAGTTACTGCACCGTAAGAAGCCAAATGGCTTAGCACTAAGAATCTGGG